>JAXGGA010001103.1:0-169268 GCA_038373865.1 Uloborus plumipes
AACCTAAAATTAAAGAAACTGCATTTTTTAGACTTCATTTTCGAAACAAATTTCGGGGATATCCTCGATATTTCACCGCCGTCTTTACTCTGATGTCGCCAAAAGCATATTTATAACTTTTGTTACGTTACCTAACCTTCAAAGCAATAAATCAATCAAGAAGAATTTCTTTGAATTGAACCTATCTCGTGATTTGTAAATTCAACTTATGCTAGTTTTTTTTAATTAAAATTTGATTTATAATCTTTAAAGGTGACAGGTACGGGCTATAGTTTCAAGTCTTTGTCCCTCCTGGGAAAAGTAGAAGGAACGGCTCTGTTATTGCCTTTCCTCAGTAAAATCCTATATCTGTAAATAATAAATAGGGGATGCGTATTGCATAGTTGCAAGTAAACAAGAGCAAGACTGTTTGGGATCGGACTGTTCAGGAACTATTTGAACGTAATTAATTATTCAAAATATATTGGTTTTCAAAAAAAAGTTGAAAACGATGCATTTTTATTTCAAACCATGTTGTTCTTACTTACCATAAAAATGGTTCACTCATTTAAGGCACTCATTAAGGCCCATTCTAGGCACTTGGTTGTTACTGACAGTTTTTTAGAGGGGGAAAAATGCCCGCTTTTTCTAAAAATTATCTTAACGAAAAGAAAAATGACTACCGTAAAATGGGGTTAATCGGAACACTTTTCAGCTTTGATTGTAAAAAAAGCAGTTAAAAGATTTTTTTTTAATTTGATTTTTTGGGTAAAAACTTCGGTCTTGCTTTACTTTTGATATTCCAGGCAAAGACAAAACATTTTGAACAATTATCATTAAAATATATAGGAAATTATGGGTGTTCCGAATCACCCCGCAGATAGGGGTCAATCGGAACACATGTTAAAATTTCTATTTTTTTCAATTTAACGTGTAATAGGACTCACAAACATGAGTAATATTGGTGGGGGAGAATAAGAACAGATAATTACTGTCAAATGAATGCATAATTTCAAAAGCAGTAAACGTTTATAATTTGTCAAAATTCAAAATTATTTTGAACTTATGAAAAATGAAAAGTAATTTTAAGAAATGCTTTTGAATTGAAATACAAAGATTTAACATGAATGGAAGTCACTCATGTCGTCCACAAATATGTACTTGTCCTTTAAACTAGCCATTGCGACTTGGCTTAAGTTTTTTCCTAACATCTCCTGGAATGAACTCTGCCTTTTCTTTAGTTTCTTGAAATCTCTGGGTTTCGGGGATTGTCCTGAAAGATTTTTTCGCTTATTCATCATTGTCTGTGTGCTGGACTTTTACTACATAGTTTATGTGACTTTCCCCCGCGTATTTTAAGTAAAAATAAGTCTCCTGGAGAAAAAATCTTTTGAAATCTGCAACTTTTTGACATTCTAAGATCTAGTTGCTCACGAGAAGAGATAAACAGTAATAAATCCTTGCCCTTGTCTTGATTAGAAGAATTGGGGTTAGAATCTTGATTTTTCAAACAGTTTCCTTCTAATAAGTTTGAATTGGAACAACAGAACTAAGTGTTCCGATTCACCCCGCAATTTTTTTTCCTATGGCATTTTTCAGAATTCTTCATTTTTATGACACAATTTATAGAAAATCTAAATTCTAATGTGGTATTCTGTTGTTCAGATACATGTATAGTTGAAACATACCACTCTTAGTTATTAAATATAAGAAAGTTAGTTCTTGCATATGAAGTTTTGCAGTCTATGAAAATGTGATATTTTCTAGCATTCCACGTGCAGCCCTAATTAGAAGCCAGTAGCGTTGCCAGATTGACAAAAGCAATTTTTTCCCTACTTCCTATGATCTTATCTTTCTAAAAAAAATTCATGGCGAAAAATACCCAATAGTATATTTATGAGGAATTTCTTTGTACGGTCGCGAAGTTTTGTTCCGATTGACCCCGCTGTTCCTATACACCCCATTTTACGGTATATATTAAAAAAACTTATGCTTTTTAACTGTTTGGGCAAAATTTTTGAGTTAAACCGGTCAAGAAAACTACTCCCCCTTCTTCACTTTTACATCCGTCCGCAAAGGGGGCGCTGAAAAAAATTTCAACCCTAAAGGGGGCGGTAGCTGTAAAAAGGTCGAGAACCACTGGTTTACACCATTGTAGTGCATAAAACATATGGGTAAGTTCAAGAACAGTAGTTCATTTTACCGTAGTACTAGTACTACTGTCGATTATTTTTTAAAAATAGATGTAATTAAAAGTCATTGTTAACTTATATATTTCAGCATTATTTAACTTTGTCAGTTAAGATAATTTTAAGCCTTAGTTGCTAATTTAGCATTGCACGAGTGTATAAAAAAGGTAGCGTTTTTGTTGAAATTCGCAGCTCAATAACTCAAAATGCAGTTGAGTCTCAGTCATAATTTTTTTGTGAGATATTCTTATTAGTATTAGGAATATTTTATATAATTTTCATTATTTTTCATTCAGTCCCTTTTCAGATATTGGCCTACAAAAATTGGCATTTTCGCGTTTTCCGCCATTTTTGAAGACCCGTAGAAAAAAAAGGAGTTCATTTTAAAGACTAAAACTTATGCTGCTGGTAGTATTATGAGTACTCAAACACACAAATAAAATAATATTGCTGAGTCTCTCTTCCTTCATAAAAAATTATGGTCTTAAAAATAACCAATTTCAACGTTTTTTCCTACTTTTTCGAGAAAGATTTTGCCCAACTTTCTTACATGATAGGGAAATTCAAAGAAGGTGTGTTTAAAGGTAATTTTATGCTGAACAAACTGGTTTTTAAATTATTTTGATATCTTTAAAAACGACATGGCAATAAAATTTTTCGCAAACCCTGTTTTTCTATCAAATTTGCCAAATCGCCATTTTGAAATGGCTGCCAAATAAAAAATATAGCATGTAAATTTTTTTCAATTGCAGTTTTGTTCATGTCTACCCATAGGTAATCTATGATAAAAGAATCAGAAGAATTAAAAATGTTGAGCAACACGACTGGGTGATTTGAGATGGATTGACTCCTAAATAAAATACAATATATTTAATTCTGAATTGCAATTTTAATTTGGAAGATGTAGTGAACTCAAACTGCGAAAATTCAAATATCCTTTCGGGAAAAATGATAATTTTACACTTTTTCTCAGATTATTTCTGGTACTATAATTTCATATAATTTTTTTACTCCTACTGAGCTTTATGTTAGATGCGTTCATAAACAAAAAAGCTTAAGCATGAAAATTGAACATGTGTACGATGTTGTGAATAAATAATAAGTCATTTTGACGTACAATGGATTAATAGTTTATTTATTAACATTTCTATTTTTACACTGTTAAGAACACGCGTCCCTATTTTTCGGAGAAAGAATACACTAGAGGAGACCGGGGCTAGTTGGCGGTTTTTGCTTCTCGATTTTTCTATATTTTTCTGTTGTATTTATGTTAAAAGTGATTAATGAATCTAATAGGATGGCTACAAAAAACACTAGGAGCATCCTTTAAAATGCACTGGAAAACTCGTGAAAAATGTTTTTCGAAGGCGCCTCAACAGCGCCAACTTACCCCGGAGTCGGGGTAAGTTGACAGATGAATCTGGGTATATAGGCATAACATTGTTTGAAATTGTAAATATGCAATAATATTAAAAAAAATATTTTTTAAATATTTATTTCAAAAGAGTATAAAGTAATATGTAAAAAAAAAAATGAAAAAACAGGTATGAGCATTGTAAGTAATTTACAATTGTTTCATGTCAACTGCAAAAGATGGATCCTTACTTATCTGAATGAGGAGGGGGGGGGGGGCTCATCTTCTCCAGAACTTAGTTGTTGGGGTACCAGATTGCGTCGGGTGGCTCTGGTCACTTTCAATACTTTGCAGTTTTCACTATAGTGGAGACTGAAAAGTCCTCTTTACTTACTGCTTTATACCCGAGCTCTGCCTTAAAAGTTACGAGTTGTACCGTACAAATGTGCGGTACCTCGCTGGCTTTCTAATTTCACATTAGCTATCAGTTTTCTTTGGTTCTTTTTGCTTCTATAAGAGGATTTCTGCCTCCAGCTTGGTCATTTCCTATTTATGCTGACGAGTGCTAAAAAGCACTAAACTATGGGTGAAATAACCGAGTTGGCGGTATATTGAATGCAGAGAAATGTTAATAGACCTAATCAGCATGCATAGTTGATCAACTTAAAAAAGAATTTTAAAGCCATTACATAAAATTTCTCGTTTATCTAAAAAGAACAGGGGAAAGGACCCCAAAACGGGATAGCTTATCTATTCTACGCTATATTTTTTATTGTGTACAAGGTACATTCTAAAGTTAGACGTCATTTGAAAGTATACACCTTTTCAAATACAAAGAATACCTTTGTCACGTTTGTTCAATTTTATGTATGTGAAAAATACTGGTTTAACAAAGCCTTATACCATCCCGTTTTACCCTACCAAGGGTGGGTAAAACGGGATAGGGATTTCTATGTTATTACGTAATTTACGTTATTTTATCACATAAAAATGTTTTGTTTTCTTCTGCTTTGGAACAGGCTTTGCTGGCTCATCCCTGACAGCTTGAGCATTCCAGCATTCTTCTCTAGATTTCGATTTAAGATACAGACCGTTGCGGAAAATACAGGCTTCAACTTTTCACCTTCATCATCTGAAAACGATGACGTCCAATCTTGGCTAACTGATGATTTTTCTTTAGGCTTTCTTATTTTAGGTCCATTTTTTTCGATTTTAATCGTCGCAAATAAAGATTGTGGGATTTTTTTTTCCAGGCTCAGAGTAAAATTTTTTAACTTTAATCTGCCGGTTCTGCATCTCCACTTGGTTTTATTTTACGCCTCACGTTCTTATTCTTCCAACTCAAGTTTATACGGGCTTCCTATTATAATTGCTGTTTTCCCTCTTATCCTATCGTGTTTATTTTGAGGTCTTGGTCCAATCACTCGTGGTGGAAGTAGAATTTTTTGGGTGACATAGGAAATGGCAGTGAAAGACGATTAGTCCTAGTCCTTTGTCTTCTGTTGAAGTGAACAGTTGGATAAGGCATGCGTTTGTGCTAGTATTAACGGTGCCCCCATCACTAGATGATTCATTCAATGATGTCTCTAGTAGTTGTGATGAATGCAAACTCTTAGATGCTATGACTAAACTTGAAGATAGTTCGCATCTGGCATCGTTTTGTTGCAGATTGAATGGTTGTTGGGACGTCATGTTCTGAGCATCTGGAAATGGTAAATAAGCGAAGAAATATTCAGGAAAGAAATCTGGGTTACATGGAAAAATGCCAGTTTTCCGGAACCCATTCACAGCCATTTGGACAAGAGCTGCTCGTTGAAATGTTGCATTGAACATATTTCCTACTTCGTAGATAGTTATCCCTCGGCCAGGATGGTTGAACATCCACTTGCGAACTTCTTTCTCGTTTCGTACTGCTTAAACATATTGCCAAACCATTAAGGGTTGGGTAAGTGGTCGGGTAAAACGGGACATATCAAAATTGTATCCCGTTTTGGGCACCCTAAAAGTACCCCTTTTTGCCCGACCATAATGCTTTCGACAACATAAATGACTGACACCTGAAACGTCACTCACAAGCAATAGTTAAAGTACATGAAATTGTTGCTAAAAGAACTATGAACTAAACACAGTACTAATCGAAATTGTTTCCAAAGGGCGGAGAAGCGCAAGAATAGTTGTTCTGCTGTCGAAAAAAGTAAGTAAAAATCTCAATTGAAAACTTTGAAAAAATATTTCTTTGCGAAAAAAGTGGCTAGTATTGAGATATCAAATGAGAATCCTGTCATGGTGGTCGGAAACCAGTTAAGCCTGTCTCTTGCGAGATAGTATCACCAGTAAAGCTCCGAGGCTCACTATCCCGTTTTGCTAATTTCCCCTATTATATAAATGACTGTATGCATGTATCATGTATAAATGTATGCATCTTTCTGTGTGCGTATTTATGTATGTATGTGTGTGTGAGAGAGTGCATATGTATGAGGATGCAATTTGTCTCTTTTTATGTGAGTATCTAATCTTTGGGGAAATTGGATATTTAAAAGATGAATAAATGATAACTGAATATTTCAGCAGCTCATTAAAGCTAATTAAAGTGCAATTTAACCACAATCAATCTTTCTGATAAGACACTAAAAATAAGAGTCAATGTTTCATCGATATTAAAACTTTCTGTTCTTTCTGAAGAAAGATCTAATTCGAAAGAGAACTCTTAAATCAAAACCACAATCTCAAACTTTTTAGTAGCGAGATATCTTAATGAAATTTCGATATTTTCTGAACACTTTATTTTGCCTGAAAAATGTGATCTCTGGTTTCATCATGTCAAAATTTAGGCTTATTTTTTTCGTATTGTTGCAACGTATTTTACTTCCTTAGGGTAATTTAACCAAAACGGTAATTTTTTCCCACGCGTGACGCTTAATATATTTCATTAAAAATTGTAATGAACAAACTTTTGCTGCATAAGAAATCACGCACGTATGTGTTGTACAACTTTTAAGGAAAAGAAACTTTTATTTTTTGTATTTTTTTATTAAAAAAACCCCTGGAATTAAAAAGTATAAATAAATAAGGAAAGAATTCCTTTAATTCGAACTTTCGAAAAGGTTCAGGAGGTGATTTCTTTACACAGTGGACAAAAATGCACCCCTACGTATATCTTCTTTATATGTATTGATATATATTATTTAACTATACAGGAACAAAAGCTATTCTTTGCTAAGTATCCTTCACTGGAATATATTTTTTCTGTCTTCGATTATACTCTCTACAGAAGCTGAGAATGAGTAATTGATTTTCCAAAGCATTTCGCTTGAAGTTCTCGAGGACTATTACTTTGCAAGGAATGAAACAGGAAGTTCTGGAAACAGGACACAGATTTGATGGCAGGAAAATATTTGTCAAGCAAAACTGAAAGCTTTCATCGATAATAGTCGTATATCATGCATATAGTTATGTATTTTTTTCACTAAGGATAACTGATTTCTTTAAATTAAACTTAAATGATATTCATTTATTCTCCTTCCGATCTAATATATATATCTTATCTCTGTATATAAGCAGGGTTCAAAAATTTATTAGAGACTTAATAAAAAACACTTTTCGACTTTTTTTTTAAACTAGAAATAAATATTTATTACGTTTAAAATATTTATTTCTTATTTTTTTTTCTTTTTTGTCCTTAATATTTCAAAAAAAAACCCCTTCCCTTCAATTTATTTTATTTATTTTTATTTTTATTTCATTTCTTTATTTGTTTAATTTTTAGCCGAAGCTCTTGAGCAAAAGGTATCAAACCTACACAACACAGACTTACGCAGAGAGGTAAAACAAAGAGTAAAAAGTAAAAATACAAAAAGGTATACCGTAACAATCTTTTTTCGGTTGATTGACAATAACTATTTTTTCTGCTTATTCGAAAATTAAATACATGGGTTTTTTAATTATTATTTTTATTTAATTTGTGAAAAGTTGAGTTAATCATTACTTGAACAACCCATATCATTTCGAATTTCCCCCATCTCTGATTCCAAATTGCAGAGAACCCATACTAGACTAAAACTGATTAAAATTTCTATTCATATAATAATCTTAACACTCTATTTTTTGTGTGTGTGTGTTTTAAACTGTCTTCCTTTATTTCTTTTATCTTGTTAAAACGACTGCGACAATGTTTTGTAACTTGAAAATAAGAAAAAAATAAATAAAAAAAATTCAGAAAAATATAACGATGTTTGATACTTGTATTTTTGACAAATGTACTATAAAATTAATATATTTTTCTTCTAAAAATTGTGTTTGCGCGATATACTACCGGATGTGTTTTTGTTAAAATAAATGAATCTAATGTTTTTTACATATTCCATCTTTTTCATCATGAACATTTTCAGTATTTTATACGTTAATTGTATGAAGCACTAAATGAATAAGCAATAGTAAAACCTGATCCCAAACTTTTTTAAAGCAAGCTGGAATAATATTTTGTGCAAGTAGGTAAACAAAATCTGGTGGTGGAAGAAAACATCGGTCAGTAACTTCTCAAAAGAAAAAGACTCTACAAGAAAAGAGTGCGATTGATTTAGATTCAGTTTATTTCCTAATAAACCAAATATAATATTTAATTTTTTTTCTTCTTTACTACATTTATATCAAGAAAGTCAAGCAATTAGCAAATGACAAATTCCCCCCAAGCGTTATTTGAATATAAAAATAATTGGTTTATGTTTTCAAATTTTAAGGAAAGTTTATTTATCTATGCTTACTTTTCCTTCTATTGCAATATTTTAAAGCTCAATAGCTCCAAATAAATCTAGTGCGATTGTCTGGCTAAATTACCTTTCTTTGAAGAAAGGTAGAAGTTGAAACAATTCGTGGTTCAAGTAAATTAGAAAATATTATGCCTCCCTCTGCGTACATTCGCTTAATGCATTTTCCATGTCGTTGTTGGTTCCCGTAAATGCTCGCTCGTTATTCTGTAAAAGACTATGCCAATTATTTTGGCAAACTGTACTGTTTAAAGCTATTTCGTATCAAGAGAAGTTACGTTGAACTTTCGCCTCTTTATTTACGTATTGAAAACGCACTTAAGATTGTGTTGAGTTTTGCAGAACAATTTTCCATTTCAGGGGAAAAACGCATTGTTTATTAAAAACGTCAAAAATATAAAAGGCTTAAAAAAAATCTGATTATTGAAAAAGAAAATGTCAATAATGCATTCATTAAAAGTAACTTTTTTAACTGAAAAAAAAAAGACATGATTCTTACTTTTATTATATCAAAAACAGACTTGTGAATTTAATTAGCACATTAACTGAATTATTCTTTCAGTGAATTTTAGAAAAATCGAATTATTGCGTAAAAACTTTAAATATATAAAAGGATAAGTAAAACAATTATGATTATTTAAAAAAAAAATTCTGTTATAATTTACTTAAAAGATAGCTCTCCTGAAATGCAAAAAAACTATTACACTAAAGAAAAAATTTATGGTCAATATCTTTTTTCTCAGTATGAGAGTATGAGAAGGAGAACCTTGTTCAACAATTAAATAATTTTGAAGAAATAAAACTATTAAGTACTGTGTGAAGGAATTGTAAAAGTGCCATCTTTAAAGCTCTCGGGGGCTGATTTTGGATTTGAATTTTTACGCAATGAATAATACACGGGAAAAAATACTTTAAAATTTAACAAAAATAATAGTTGTGAGTTACGTAATGGGCAATTCTAAGGTAACAGACCTATCAATTTTTCATTAAACAGCTTACAAAGACTAGAAATAAATGTTAAATCCTTACTTTACGTCACTAATTTTATGAGGCTTCACTTCCATATAATACAGTAAAATTTTGAATATTTCCAGGAAAACTTTTTAAATAATATGACTCTCTCCGCAGTAGACGTATCTCATAAGATACGTCACTTACGGAGCCAAAAAAAAAAAAAAAACATCATATAAATTTTTTTTCTTTAAATCTTCGATATTTAATTAAATTTTACAGAAGTCCATATTATTCATAATATTAATGCAACGAAACGAGGATATAACATATTTGTAGACTTTGCAGGTGCTTTATACTGCAATTGATGCTCTTTATTAAAATGGAATTGACTTGATTTGAACAGTAAGATAACTGTAAGAATAAAAAGTTAACAATTTTAAACAGATAATCTGTGATATATTCAGTGTTTCGGCAAAAATTGCAGAAATATGTAAGAGTGCAAAATATCTTTACCGAAAAATGTAATGGAATTTATATTTTTCGTTTTTTTTTTTCCTTTTTTTAGTAAGGTTTCAACAGGAATTATTATTTTATTGGTTGCCTTTAATGTTGAACACAAGCAAATTTTTAAATCCTTTTCAAACATGTCATTTATCCATACTAAAAATAGCGTTTTTCATCAAATAGCTCACTACTTTTGCATTAAAAAGGGGGTTCCTTGTAGCCTTGAAACACGTGTATGTAGTTTCGTACAAATTTGTGTCTATTAACATTATTTATTTCTTTTTATTGTAGTAACAGTTTCAAAGTTACAAGCAATTTTTAAACAGTTCTTGGAAGAAATTAAAAAATGATTTTTCCTTAATATTTTCTAAAGATTTTGGAATTAAAAGAAAATATTTCTCAATTTAATTCCCTCTACTTATCTAATTTTACTTGAAATAATAGTATATTTAAAATTCCTTATTTGTAAAAGATATGGGGAGTAATGAACATTTAATCTATCTTAATAAAGCAAAAAACTGACAAATTGCATTTCCGATTGTAATCATAAACATATTTATCAATCTCAATTGTTTTTCTTATTGTCAGACGAAAATCGATACTTTCGATTTCCAATAGTTTTTCGCTTAGGCTGTAATTCTGTTGTACGTTTGATTTATAAATAACTATATGCTTTGTGGATAGCACATAAAGTATTAAGTTCACTTTTTCTGAATTTTAATTAGCAAACTAAAAGAAAATTCCTTAACTAATCATTTTGGAAGCAAATCAGTATTAATTGCTTTTATACAGCTAATGTGCTTTTTTAATTGTTTGAATGTAAAGAAAATAACTGCTAAGCATATTTGTGTAAGGAGTTCTTTTTTTTTGTATGTTTTTAACTTAATAATTTATATGGAATGAAATCAGAAAAAGTGTGTCAATTATTTTGAGAATGTGATATTTTATAAAAGTACAAGTGACTTGTGGCCACATATATTTTTTAATTAATTTGTTTTAAATCAATATTGTTTTTCGTGCAGTGCCATTTGTGCAAAAGTTTATCGTGTATACAAGGTTATTATATTATCAGTTCCGAATTAAAAGCGCACTTATTTAAGAGCTACTGGTTATCAGAATGAACTGCCTGTTATACCAGAGCAGTCATGCGGTCACTAGAGTTTGTTTGGTGAATGAAAAATTAAGTTTTAGAATGGGCGGATGGATGGCCCTTTCCAGTGTAATTTAGGGGTGAAAGGCATATAACGGAATTCGTTAGCACAGATAAGCTGTTAGTCTAAATGAAGCAATCGACTCTACGCGGTTTACGAAAATGTTCTTTTTCAACGCTCGTGCTGCAGAGAAAATAATGTTTGTGTCATGAAAAAAAAAAAAAGAACTTAATGAAACAAACACTTTTTATTTGATTAATGTTAAATTTCTCATAATGTCCTCTGACTCTGTTCTGTTATAAACTGGAAGCGTAAAACAGCGTGTTTTAAAAACAGACGATAATTTTCGCATTACCTTTTTACCACTTTCTGCATTGCGCATGTCACATCTTTGTTATTAGCACTTTTTTTTTTTTTTTATACAGAAGCCATCAGCTTCGACATACACGAGGACTGCGTACTATGCGCCTTGCCTCCTGACAAACATAGGACAGATTTACGGCACAGAGAGGTTGAAATAACAACCTTGGGCAAGGCGAGACTCGAACCCACGATCATTTGATTACGAGGAGAATACTCTACCTCTAGGCTACCCCAGTTATTAGCACATCGTTGCAAAAACATACACGCTGTCAGCGGCAACTATCGGAAAAATTTTGGAACTATTTTTTTCCATTCTCATCTATTTCTTTTTCTGAAATTCCCATCACCTCACGATTGTTCTACTGAAATATGAAACCGTTGCTTGTGTTCTAATAATGCTACCGGTTGAACTAGGGACTAACCACATACGTTCCAATAGGTATATCAGTTAACCGACTGTAAATAAAAACATATTACGGGCACTCACAGCATTTTTGCTGCATACTAAGGCGTTTTAAATGAAAGAGAAACTATCGATTCTCCGTAAACATGAGTTTGAGATTGTCCAAAAAGTAATAAAATATTTGTACCTTCTGCGTTGATGCGTAATAAATCAAAACTTTACTTCTGCTTCTCGAGGTAAATGAAGAGAAAAAAAAACTAATGTGTCTTTTAACTGACGTTGTCTCAAATAGTAAATGTTCAACTGCTCAGCGAACATTTTCTTAACATCAAACAATCACATCAAAGCAATAGAGCCAACATATTTTAAATTTTGATAATTTTTTTTCAAAAAAAAAAAAAAAATTAATTTGTATTTACGTCATTAAAAATTATTTTTAACCTAATTTTACTTTTAGCGAAACTGTTGTGTGAGTCTAGATTTATCCATTTTGCCGGTGGACGGTAATTGTAAAACAAAACAGCATTAGTAATTTTTTGTGTAAAAGTCGCTACGAAATCATTATATTACTCAAATTCCTGTCTTAGTAACTTACCCATATTTTTCTTTAACTGTTCCTTTTGTCAGAAGCAAAATGATAGAAGACTACAGTGTAAAAAATGAATATTATTTTTACAGTATAATACAGCTAATTTTATGGTAGCACACTGTAAAAATGGCCATCTTTTACAGTAATAAAGAGTGAAATTTCTACTTTTCCAGTACTAAACTGTAAAACTGCTAATTTCACAGTAATACACTGTAAAACTGCTAATTTCACAGTAATGCACTGTAAAATTGCTAATTTTATAGTTTATTATCGTGCATTTTACAGTTTAAAAATGGAACCATTTCTGCCAGTATTATACTGTTGTTTTTGCAGTATAATACAGCTAAATTTTTCGGCGATAAACTGTAAAATTGCTAGTCTTACAGTTTATTACTGTGCATTTTACAGTTTCAAATTGGAACCTTGGCTGCCAGTATTATACTGTAAAAACAAAAGTTCATTTTTTCAGTGTAGAGCTGGATGGTAAGTAAATTGCAGTAAGGTAAGCATGGCAAACAAGGCATGTTCATGGCTGATCTGATATCTCGCTCCTTAATGATTCAATTAGCTTCATTTTTTGTGTATTCATCAGTTGACTCAACAGAAACGAAATACGTAACTCTAAGTAAAAACAGATAAAACCGAAATTTAAAAAACCCAAAAACATTATTACGAAATCCATGCTTACTTATATGAAAGAGAAGAAAATTAATCGTTGTATTTTGGACCCAGATAATTCCTCGGTTTTTTTTTTTTTCTTTTTCGTTTTTTGGCCTTCCTGCACACAGCTCGTGCACATATGCACAACATATGCGGCACATTTTGATATGATCAACTCGATGCTCCGATGTTCTAATAAGGAGAACCTTGAAATTGGTTGTAAAATCGCAGGAAATCATTATGATACACAATGACATTTTTATTTTTTTGATTGTCAACTACATATTTTAGGCTTCAAAAACAATAAACAACTTTTTTTTATTCTAGTAAACTACAGTAAGGGATGATAGAAACAGAATTTACAGTAAAGCAAGATTAGGTAATTTTTACACTTTTTCTCATAACTTTTGCTACTCTGGTGCCACTTGGTGATTAAAAACTGCTATACTTAAAGTTAATAACTTTTTATCAACAGTCAGCCCTTTTAAAGACGACGAAGTCATGAAATAGCAAATTTGTGTAATGCTACATAAAAAAAATGGGAATACCCTGGTTGATCTACCTGGCTTTATTTGGCATCCCCATCTTATTCATTGTAAGCTTTTTTAACGAAATACTTGATTACTTTAAAAGAAATACTTATACAACTCATTAGATTACACATTTTTACAGATACTTGACAGTATTTGTATGCAAATTAATGTACATATTGTTTGCCATGACGTGAATCTACCTCACTCATAGCATTTATTTTTATTTAATCATAGCTTTTATGAACTTATGCAGTAAAATTATTGAAAACATTATTATTTTTGTAACACTCCAATACTGTCAAAAACACACACACACACACACACACACGAAACGGGTAGAAAATTTGGGAACAATCTTAACTCATTAATGCCTAGCGTTCCTTTTTAGGGACGGTCATAAAAGTGTTTCAAAATTAACTAAAAATTAACATTTCAACCAAATAATAGCGTTCAATTATTACTTTGGTATTGTTTCAATTCATTATTAACAGATTGCAGCACATAACTATTGTAAAGTGTGTTCTGTAGCATTCTTTACGAAATTTATCAAGAATTACATCGTTCACACTCAAGAACAAAAAGCTAAGTTTTAAAAATCCATTTTATGTTAATTGCTGTTTTCATTTCTTTTCATAAAATACCTTTTTAAATATTATACAGTAGCAGAAGAACAATTTTAATAAAAAAAAAGTATGTACCGTCTAATGCCTAGCGTCTCTTCTGAATGATGATTTTTCTTTTTTTAATATTTTTTTATATGATATTTTTTAAATTAGTTTTCCTGTCCATTAAAAACTATTTGTAACCAGTATCCAAAATATCTTTGGAGCGATTCCATACCAAATCACCGAATGGGGGTCGCACGACCGACTCGGATTTTTTTTTAATTTGGTACACAGATTGATGGTATAGAGGTATGAAAAAGTCCAAAAGGAAAGTTACCTGCTCCACTTATTTTCTGAGATACATGCCCTCAAAGTTTGTCCGCCACGTCAAAATACTAAAAAAGTGATGTTACTTAATCATTTTTTATAAAAAATCGTACTCATGCAAAATAAAAGTGTTAGATATCTATGGAAACTAGTTACTCCAGGCATTCTGAAAAAAAATACTAGAACGTGCATAATGAAAATTGCCAAGGTACAGGGCTCTTTGAAGTTGTCACCACAAAAACTTGATTTTGCAGATTTTGCTAAAATTCAGGCATTTATTACAAAAAAAGGCAAACAAAACCAAAGGTTTTCTCACTTTCTGGTAGTGTACAGGTCCTCCCTGTAAATTGCTACGCAATAAACTTTTTGGGTTTCTCACTCCTTCTTGGAAATATTTTAGCTTACAAATAAGCCATAAGGCAAAAAATGCGTTTTTGGCCATCTTGGCAGCCATTTTTCTCATAAAGGAGGAGCAGTAGAAACTTTAATTTTTTTTAAAACAAGCCACTGATATGTTAGCTATTCACAGGAAAAGAGTTTACTTTTGGTTATTTCTCCCATTCAGAGATATCCTGCTGACAGTATATGCATGTTTTTCGCGACGACCATATGCTTTTGTTCCCCCTCTCATGGACTTAAAATTAATTACAACAAAAAATAATTATATATTTATTATTAGCTGTATTATCTACTCAATATGTCATGAAATTTAATTTATTAAATCATTGAACAATAAATTAGATAATTGATGAAAACAAGAAAAAGTATTTCTCTGATGCCTGAGCATTATGCATTCATAATTATAAAGCACTAAATACATTCTTGAGAAATTAATTAACATAAATGAGCTCTAAATAGTTATATTATAAGCAATACCCAATCTTGTGATTGGGTTACTCCTGTTTTTAATTGAAGAATTTCTTGAATATCACATGAATATCAGGAAAATAAATGAGGTCTTTTCGTTTGATGTAGGATACTTTATGACAAATTTCATTTGATGGGCTACTAACTGAGCATGGTGATAAAGAGCTATTAATTTCAGCATCGAATTCCATTTTACCTTATTAACAGTTAAATATTTATAAAATAATTAAATACATAATTTAATATAAAGCCATGCTTGAAGAATTAAAATTAGTGCAACTAATTTATTCCCATACTGATCTTTACAAAACTGACATGTGTTGAGCACTGATAAGAACTGACAAGAATAAGTTTACTCACTAAAATACTAGTTCACAGATACTATAAAGCGTACATTCTATTTTCTACAAAATAATACTGCAACAAAGAACAAGGGTATAAAGGGGTAGGTACTAAAGAATTTCTTGAAAAATCAATTAAAATAAAGGAGCTTCGAATATTTATCTCATAGGCAATACCCAATCTTGTAATTGGATGTTCCTGATTGATGGCTATAAACAGGAGGATACCCTTGTTCTTTGTTGCAGTATTATTTTGTGGAAAATAGAATGTATGCTTTATAGTATCTGTGAACTAATATTTTAGTGAGTAAACTTTTTCTTGTCAGTTCTTATCAGTGCTCAACGCATGTCAATTTTGTAAAGATCAGTATGGGAATAAATTAGTTGCACTAATTTTAATTCTTCAAGCATGGCTTTATATTAAATTATTTATTTAATTATTTTGTAAATATTTAACTGTTAATAAGGTAAAATGGAATTCGATGCTGAAATTAATAGCTCTTTATCACCATGCTCAGTTAGTAGCCCATCAAATGAAATTTGTCATAAAATATCCTACATCAAACGAAAAGACCTCATTTATTTTCCTGATATTCATGTGATATTCAAGAAATTCTTCAATTAAAAACAGGAGTATCCCAATCACAAGATTGGGTATTGCTTATAATATAAATATTTAGAGCTCATTTATGTTAATTAATTTCTCAAGAAAGTATTTAGTGCTTTATAATTATGAATGCATAATGCTCAGGCATCAGAGAAATACTTTTTCTTTTTTTCATCAATTATCTAATTTATTGTTCAATGATTTAATAAATTAAATTTCATGACATATTGGGTAGATAATACAGCTAATAATAAATATATCATTATTTTTTGGTTTAATTAATTTTAAGTCCATGAGAGGGGGAACAAAAGCATATGGTCGTCGCGAAAAACATGCAT
Organism: Uloborus plumipes; assembly: GCA_038373865.1. NCBI lineage: Eukaryota > Metazoa > Arthropoda > Arachnida > Araneae > Uloboridae > Uloborus > Uloborus plumipes. The sequence continues at coordinate 16,528 of JAXGGA010001103.1, forward strand.
ATACTGTCAGCAGGATATCTCTTAATGGGAGAAATAACCAAAAGTAAACTCTTTTCCTGTGAATAGCTAACATATCAGTGGCTTGTTTAAAAAAAAAATTAAAGTTTCTACTGCTCCCCCTTTATGAGAAAAATGGCTGCCAAGATGGCCAAAAACGCATTTTTTGCCTTACGGCTTATCTTTAAGCTAAAATATTTCCAAGAAGGAGTGAGAAACCCAAAAAATTTATTGCGTAGCAATTTACAGGGAGGACCTGTACACTACCAGAAAGTGAGAAAACCTTTGGTTTTGTTTGCCTTTTTTTGTAATAAATGCCTGAATTTTAGCAAAATCTGCAAAATCAAGTTTTTGTGGTGACAACTTCAAAGAGCCCTGTACCTTGGCAATTTTCATTATGAACGTTCTAGTATTTTTTTTCAGAATGCCTGGAGTAACTAGTTTCCATAGATATCTAACACTTTTATTTTGCATGAGTACGATTTTTTATAAAAAATGATTAAATAACATCACTTTTTTAGTATTTTGACGTGGCGGACAAACTTTGAGGGCATGTATCTCAGAAAATAAGTGGAGCAGGTAACTTTCCTTTTGGACTTTTTCATACCTCTATACCATCAATCTGTGTACCAAATCAAAAAAAAATCCGAGTCGGTCGTGCGACCAACTTTTTTTTTTTTCGGTGATTTGGTATGGAATCGCTCTTTGGAAAAACAATGTCAAGCACTAATGGGTTAGTTTGGAAAAATACAATACTTTTATGTACTTTAAAATTTTTCTAACGCATTGCGTCCAAAAAAGTGATGTTACTTATGTACTTCATGCTTCTGATTTTAACTTCCAAACCGTATAATACAAATTTATCCATTACAGTGAACTCTCACTTATACGCCGCCTCTTTTATGCTCCCTTTTCACTTATACGACGATTTTAAATGGTCCCAGCACATTCCATAGCAAAATAATCATAGTATCATTCGTTTATGCGTCGCTCTATAGATAAATATTTCACTTATGCACCGAATTTTCCCTAAAATGTAAAATTTTTAATTTATTTTCTTTTAAGAAATAAGCATTTTTCTTCCCTTTCCTCTAAAATCTTTCGCCTTTATTGCTCACTGAAGGCATTTTTTCCAGAGACAATTATCCATTATGCACCGTTTTAGAGGGAACAGCTTAAAATTAGGTATGCTACAATTTTTGTTTTCGCTTTCTCATTGTAGTTACGTTACAGTAATTGCCAAACCGTACTAATATGTTCCTTTTGTATAGAAACTTCTTATTCATTCTCTGATTAGAACCTATGTTGCGTTTTAGTCCTGTAAATAGGCTTGTTCGCTTATACGCCTTTTTCTATTGGTCCCTTGGGCCGGCGCATAAGTGAGAGTTCACTGTATTTAAAACAGAATTTTCGAGAAATGTCTTAATACAGAGACAGAAATAAATCACAGATTCATTTTTTAGTTTTATCCAACAGAAAATTCCTATACTCCTTAGAGAAATAAAATTCCGTCCAATGACCAACTTCACTTTTAAATTAATCTTTGAAAATAACAAAACTTAAAAAGGAACATGGCTTGAAGTCATAATTCATTTTGTAGACACAAAGATTTTTTGAAATGTCTTCTTTAAAATATTCTAGAACTGAAATAAATAAAATAACCAAGATGAGATTTTTTTCAAACAGAAATACTCATAAGTAAAAAAAGGAATAGAAATCCATCTTCGCGAAATGGCGCTTTTGTATACGGGCCAAACTGAAATAAAAACACTTTCAGCTGACACTTTTGCGATTTGGAAATAATGGTTCCGAATGATATCTTCGTGGGAAAATACCACAATTTAAAAGATAATTTGTCTTTTGGAATGGCAGCAGTGGCACTCCGATGGTGCTTAAGAAAAATAGAAATGGTTGTATCCTTAAGCTGTGGGGTTTAGTCTTTCTTACGTCATATATTTCAAATCCTATATTTATTAATATATTTTGCGGCTTGAAGTCATAGTATTTCTATTTTTACACACCTTAAAAATGTTTCTTGTGAGAGATACTTTATTTTATTAACATTACAACTTAAATTCACCGTGTTTTTCTTCCTTGCTAAGTTATTAAGTGATTAAAAAAAAAGTTAAGAAGGAATCGGGAAGAGTCAGACAGATTTAAGTTTTTGCTTTACTTCTCTGATTTAGACATAACAAGAGTACAGCACTCAAAAATACAGTACATTTTATAAGCTATATGAAAAAAATACTAACATATCAAGATACAAAAAATATGATTTTATTTGGATATTTTAAAACTCTAGCATGACGGCCACCTCGTCTAGGGGTCAGAGATGTCTGACTGGGATGGGGAGACCTGGGTTCGAATCCCGGCTCGAGCATGATTGCACTTCCGCTCTCTCTCTTTTTTCCTCGTCCTTTCTCTGTTTGAATGTGTGTGCTTGAATGGTTGCCTGCTCTATAAACGGATCTTACGGCATGTGTTTTGAGCCAAATTATACTTCGAAATTTATGGTGCTCTTAAAGACGGAAGTCGTACTCCTTCTAACTTATATCAGGTTTTTATATCTATTCGTGCTTGGATACCCGAGTGGTATAATTTTCACAACAGCAACAAAATATTGTAGCATATTTGTTTCACATCCCTCTCACATGGACAGGTACAGGATTCACAATGAGGGAGGCCTGGAACAGGATTTAAATGGTTAATTTAACACATGTTGTAGTTTTTGTAGTTAAAACTGAAAGAAAAGATGGACTGGACTCGTCAAGTGTCTAAAATATTCATGGCTAAGGGCAGTCATTTTTTCAGCTGACAGTGAAACTTTTTTGTTTAAATAGATTTGAAACAGCTGTTTTCAAACTTTTTAACTCTTATTATTGCTTTTGATTTTGAGCTTATTTTAGAAGTTATCTCATTTACCGATAGTAGAAAGTAGTTGGAGACATTTATATCACCGTTAAATCTTTCAATTTTCTAGTCATTGAATAATAATGAATACAATATTAGTTTCATGCGAAAAAAAAAATAACAGCAGTTTTATTACTTAAAACATTATTTTTCCAAAATAAGTACATTACATTTTTTTCCAAGTCCTAAAATATTCTTTCTAAGCCCAATAACGCAATCAAAGCCAATATTTTGCTTTTCGATCTGTTTACGGGGCAAGGAAATCGTTCTGTAAACCAGTAGCCTTGTAGTTAATTGAAGGAGCGAAAAAAACGTTATAACAGAGAGAGGAAATCAATTAATCTGGCTTCGAATGAGTATATCGAGCCGGAAATAAATAAGATTGGCCCTCAGATAAAAAGAGATGTCTCCGAGGAACTCTTCAAGAATTAATGAATTCTTTACGTCTCTTAAGCATGATAAATATCCTTTTTTAGATGTTTATGTATTGGATTTCAGCTCGGTATGTTGTCTTTCTCATAGTCTATCATTATCTCTTTTTGCTCTTGTGTTTATAGTTAGGAAATTATTTCCATAAATATAATTTATTATAGTACTACGGAATCTTATTTTTAAGTCTTTTCCGAGTAGAGTTGTTGAGAAAAGACTTTAAGGCATAAGTGTTTCAATACTTTTAAATAACGCAAATCTGCATTGAAGGTATACAAAAATCTTATTTTCTTTCTACACGATAAATTTGAAACACAAAGCTCATTTATCAGTCAAGAAATATACGGTCAGTTCATGAAAACCACGCCTAGTACTCGGGAACCATTTTACTTAAAAAGGGGTGTTGGAGTGTGAGTGAGAACTTTCCGAAGTATTCAAATAAAAACTTGCATTTTTGCTATCCTTTTGACACATTCAACTGAGCTACGTATTTGAAATCAACATCGTTCTAAGTTTTTTGATACTTCTCAAAATGTTTCTTATTATTCTTCTCCTTGTTGTTATTTTACTTATCACCCTTTTTTGGTAAGATTAGAGAAAACCTGACACATGAGTAAATACGCGGAAGGTTTTATTTAAGAAAATCAGACAGTAACAATATACATGCTTATTCATAATTTTCAAAGAGGTACCGTAAAAAAAACAACTAAAACAAATATAGCAAATAATAGCATTTAAAAATTTTCAGAAACAATCGAGTCGTTAAAATCAAAACCAATTATGTCCACATTTTATGAAAACTAATTTTATTTGCAAAAACATAAGTTTAAAAGCTCCTTTTTCCTTCGCTTAAAGGCAATATCTCAAAACCACTAGATATAAGCAAAAAGTGAATATTAAGTAAAGGTTTTTAGTCAAAACCAGTTGGATGTATAGTTCTGCCTTCGGAACTATGAATTTTGAGAAATAAATTACCTAGTTTTTAATCTAAACGACTCATATTGTACCATCGGGAAAACATAATCTATGCCTACACTGTTTATACTATCAAAACACAAGTGTACATACAAATTTTTTGGTAACGCAGTAATTATTTACATAAAAAACGCCTATTTCATAGAAAATGTGAAATGTATGAATGTTGTGTTTTGTGTTTGTGTGTGAAATAAATATTAAAATTCTTTTTGCTCACAAACTGACTTCAAAAAGTAAATAAATAATGATTTCTAAATCTATGAAAACTCGATAGAAAGCAAAAAATTATCTAGCAATTAGTTTTTGGGTCGCCTTTTAAAACATAAATAGTTATGCCCAACACAAGATACCCATTTTCTGTATGTGTAAACACGCATTGAAATTTCTAATTCACAAGTTATATACTACTCCCAAAACACATTATTAAAGGTGCAATTTACTTTGATCAAACTTTTCGTATGTGCAAAAATCAGTATTTTGTAGGGTTTTTTTTTTTTTTTTTTTTTTTTTTTTTTTTGTATGGCAGTAAAATTTTAAAAAGCGAACTTAACTGGTTTAATTCTAAACCACTCAATTTTAAGTTTATTGAGTTAGCATTAAAAATAGCAACTTGATTATTGCCTCTATGTAGAAACTTCTTATTTTCAGTTAATGATCATACAGCTAACGCATACTTATAAACGAGTCATACAACAGCTTAAAGTACCAGACACAAGGGAAAAGATAAGCATCGTAAAATGCTAACACAGACACGAATGTAAGTTTTAATCCAACGTTAAAGAAGCACAAATATACATGTATACTGCAGACACGTGTTTCAGGACTACAAGGAACCCCTTTTTCAATGGAAGAAGTGTGAGCTTTAGGATGAAGAATCATCCGATAAAAGTATACAGTATATTTACTTTTATCGGATGTACAAATCTACAAATCTACAGCAAATTCAGCATCTATATCATCTACAAATATACAGCAGTATACCTGTATATTTGTGCTTCTTTAATGTTGGATTAAAACTTCACATCAATCGCACAAAGGTATTTCTTGTATTCACAGACACGAATATTGGACTTTTCACTCAAAAATTGTGGAAAAATCAAAAATCATCCCCAGTATGTTGACATTAAATTTTAACTTTCATTGCCCTCAAGGAACGATTTCTGTTTGACTTTATTTTTACAAATGTCAATATATTCAACTGAAATTCCAACATAAGTAAATATAAGTATTTATGCAATCAGGTTTAAAAAAAACAACAGATTTCTCTATCTGTAAGAAAATTTTTAAATGTCCTCAAGAGTTATCTAGTTTAGAATGCTGACTTTGAGCAATTCTGCCGAAGAAACTTCTAGGTACCTTCAGGCTATTTGTAGAAGAATATTTCTAGTAAGAGAATATTGTTATAGAAAAACATTAAAATGTTCAAGACAGTTTAAGGAAAAATTTCTCTTAAAATTGACGCTTTTCTTTCTCTTAGAATTGTAAACATTATCCTCCACGAATTTTTATCTTTAAAATTAATCTCAGACATGTTTTAAAAACTGTAAACTGTTTGGTAAAATCTTGTTCAGTACTTATTACAGTTCTTAAAGTTACAGCTATAGCAATATGATCTTTAAGTATTGAAAAAATTACATGTTTATTATAAGCGATATTAATGAAGGCCTTTATACCATCAGGGGTTTACTTTTTATTTATGGATACTTTTAGATTTTTGTATATATGAGGCTTTTAGTGTTAAAGTAAGTTCAGTCCATGATTTTTAAAAAGTTTTTTTTTTTTTTTCAAAATTTTATGTCTTTTTGTTTTAACTATCATGCCGCAAAGCAGTTTAAACTACATTCCTCGCAATAAGACCAAAAACGTATTTACTTCAAAGATCCATTTTTTTACCATATCGTTACTGTAAAGACGCACGAATAACATTAACATCATAGTAAACCACTTAATTAAGACAGATTTTGGTTATGCAGATTAGTATACAGGGTGTCCACTCCAATCGTGGACCAATAGCTAATTTCTAAACCGTTAGAGATAAGCATATAGTTTATTTAGGAAAAAATCTCCAAATTACGAAAGGAATTTTGGGTCTATTCAATGTTTTTCAAAAAATCAAATTTTGAAAGAGTTACGAAATTTAAATTTTTATACAGCCCCCCAGTCCTATCAATCATATTTAGTAAAACATTCTTGACACTGTAACGTTTAAAACTAAAAAAAAATCACTCTTCTACCACAAAAATTGACCGAGTTATGACGTTTTGAAAAATCAAGATTTTGCATTATTTCATGACGTCAGCGAGCGACCGCTTAAGGGACCGTATGCGAAATCCTTCAAAATCTTGATTTTTCAAAACGTCATAACTCGGTCAATTTTTGTGGTAGAAGAGTGATTTTTTTTTAGTTTTAAACGTTACAGTGTCAAGAATGTTTTACTAAATATGATTGATAGGACTGGGGGGCTGTATAAAAATTTAAATTTCGTAACTCTTTCAAAATTTGATTTTTTGAAAAACATTGAATAGACCCAAAATTCCTTTCGTAATTTGGAGATTTTTTCCTAAATAAACTATATGCTTATCTCTAACGGTTTAGAAATTAGCTATTGGTCCACGATTGGAGTGGACACCCTGTATAGCATAAAACTGGGATAAAATATTAATTTAATTGGAACTTGAATGTGTGTGGGGGGAGGGGGGCATTAAAAAAAGGGAAACGCTTGAGTTACTTCATTACTAGTTCAAAGTATAGTATTTTTATCTGTAAATAATTAGACAATATAGTTCAGAAAGAAAACAAAAAATGAAGTCGTTCACCAAAGGTTTTTCCAGCACAAGAATTGAAAAAAATAAAGGGCATTATCAGTATCATCTTCATCTACAAGGACTAAACTAAATACCTGTTCCAGCTTCTTAGTCCAATCATCGTTTTCTCGTCTGTTACGGTATCGTTTGCTTTTTGTCTTGTAGTAGAAAATATTTCTCGCATCATACATATAATGTGATCATTCCAATCAATGCGATGCTTGTTTATTTTCTCACAGCGCCTAAAAACATTTATTTATCTTCAAATATTATTATTTTTCCGAAAGTGTATATCTTAGAAGTCGCAAGTACCACATGTTTGATGCTTGGATTTGTCTTGGGCAACCAGAGTACTTTAAGTATACTCAGTTTAACACAAAGACGCGAAAGTACTTTATTGAGATCCAACTTAAAGTTTTGAAAACCATCACTAGATTTCGTTGGAGCCCTACACATTAAAGTCACTTAGTTTTTCAGAGCAAATGAATTTAAATGGGTATGACCTCAAACATTAATGAATTAAAGAAAATACTTTTTTTGGAATTTTTCTTGAATTATCGAACAGTTTAACTATCATATTCTAAATTTAAAATTAATAATACACTGATATAAGAAAAGCTTTTTAGTAGAACTATGGATTTCAAAATCTTTCGAAACTATTCAAGTAATGGCAAACAAAAAAAGGTAGCATGGTAAAATATTTTTTTTTTTTGCAGAATGTTTGAGGAATCAACCTTAGGCCGGACTTAAAATTAAAAATAAATAACATTAACTAAGCAAAATGTTTTATATTGGAGTCAAAGTTAAAGTAAAATGAAATAGTCTACTATTCGTTGCAATGAAACTGGCATTAAGATAAATTTTCAACAAGAGAAAACATGAAACGTTAACTTTTGGACGATTGTAGAGTTTTTGAAATTCATCGTTATAAATCGTAAAGAGTCAAGAAGAATAGGCATACACGTGTATAGTAGTTTTAAAGATACCCACTTTTAAATATAGCTTCATTTGAAGTTTTCGAACTTATTTGGAAGTCGGGAATTCAAAAACGAAAAGGAAAAAAAGAAAAAAGACAAAGAAAAGTAATAAGAAGAAACCCAAAAATGGCAAAATCAAATATGGAGAAAAGAACTGATGTCATAAATTGAATGTCTGTCCCCGAGGCAAAAAGAGGAAGTTTGGTAAAATTGAATTTCCTCAATTCTGGAGAAGGAGTTAGGGATGAAATGATTGCATTATTTAATAAATATAGATCAATAAAAAGAAAGTAAGGGAACTTTCAATTTTCAATACTGACAGAGATTTGAAGCATTCTTTGCAAAATGCGTAAGATTTGAAAAAAAAAAGAGTATACAGGGTGTCCACTCCAATCGTGGACCAATAGCTAATTTCTAAACCGTTAGAGATACGCATATAGTTTATTTAGGAAAAAATCTCCAAATTTTGAAAGGAATTTTGGGTCTATTCAATGTTTTTCAAAAAATCAAATTTTGAAAGAGTTACGAAATTTAAATTTTTATACAGCCCCCCAGTCCTATCAATCATACTTAGTAAAACATTCTTGACACTGTAACGTTTAAAACTAAAAAAAAATCACTCCTCTACCACAAAAATTGACCGAGTTATGACGTTTTGAAAAATCAAGATTTTGAAGGATTTCGCATACGGTCTTTTAAGCGATCTCTCGGTGACGTCATGAAATAATGCAAAATCTTGATTTTTCAAAACGTCATAACTCGGTCAATTTTTGTGGTAGAGGAGTGATTTTTTTTTAGTTTTAAACGTTACAGTATCAAGAATGTTTTACTAAATATGATTGATAGGACTGGGGGGCTGTATAAAAATTTAAATTTCGTAACTCTTTCAAAATTTGATTTTTTGAAAAACATTGAATAGACCCAAAATTCCTTTCATAATTTGGAGATTTTTTCCTAAATAAACTAGATGCGTATCTCTAACGGTTTAGAAATTAGCTATTGGTCCACGATTGGAGTGGACACCCTGTATAATGGATAAAGTTTAAAAAATATTTTAAGCTTAAGGCATGCTCAAGTATTTCTACTAAAATACGCTGACAGTTTGAACTTTTTAATTGAACAATGAATTGAGCCATACAGTAGAAGTATAATGATTTTCATTTCAAAAAATGATGTGACGAATTGGATCATAAATGCTTTTACTTTTGCAATTAATAATATTAATAATTATTATTACAATAATTATTATTGTTTTTATTATTTTTATCATTTCTACTATTATTATTACAACTACTCTTATTTTCTTTAGGTATTAGCTGACTATGATCTGCTACTTTTGCATGTTTTAACATAAGTTGATTAGAACAGAGTCGATAGTAGTTTGTTGTGGATTGATTGAAAAAAAAACGCTACGTTTTATGACGCTAATGCTTATTTATTGTAGTAAAATACCTTTCGTGAATTTTACCAGAACAAGTGTAGGTTAATAAAACCTATAGTTTGAATTTTGAGAATGACAATAACTTTATCAAATCTTTTCCATGACAAGCACCTTCCTCTAACCATTATTTCTGTTATATTATTGTTTTTCGTTATTTCAGTGCTTAAAAATGAATCTGCATACATTTTGAGCCTAATTTCCCGTAATGGTAGAAAGGGATAGATAAAGAAATGAAATCAGGTTTGTTATATTTCACATCATTGTGACAAAAGAAAAGATATTAAGCTAGAATTCCTTAAAAAAAGAAGAAAGAATGAAAATGAAAACTGATCCCAGTCACACAAAAAACAAGTATGACATCGTCAAAATATGCAGTTCAAAATTGTTCGGCAAATCTTCCCATTTTTTTGAAAGTCAAGCCTTTAAAGATACTTTTGTATACCAAATAAGTGGCTTAGGAAATATATTTTAAAAGCTTATACTTCTACTCGACTTAGAATTAGCGTAAAGAAACTTGTTCATCGAAGTATTCAAAACATAATCTTTATTTTCCTTTGAATGCTTTTAAACAAGGAGTTTCATTCTTTTCCAGCGAGAAATATGTTTCATAAGTTATGCATACAACGAAAATTTGTTCGTGTTTTTGGAATGATATTTTTTTTTTTGCGTGACTGTAAGTTTCAATTTTACGTTATTCATGGTCATATCTGAATAAAAACATTTTTTTTTTCAAAACTTGCTTTTAAACACATATGGGCAATTCCATGCAAGTGTGGAAAAGCGTTGGAAAAATCAAATTACAGCAATGCGTCTGTTTTGCATATTTTTTGGTTTAAAAATGTTAGAAGTTTATTATTTATACTAATTTTTTGTCAAGAATGTAGTATTTTTAGTTTGGCAGCACTTTGAAGTTGGAAATGGAATATTAAACTTTTGGTGAAGCAAGTGATCAATCTTTGAACGTTGGTAAGTTTCAATTTTTTTATTTAGATAACTGTTTTAAAGGAAGAATACTGATTAATACACTTTAATTCAACATTGTGAATTGCTAAAACGAATGTTTTCACTTAAGTTAAGTGATTTATGTAAACTTTAAAAATTCACAGTTCTATGTAACGTAAGTTACCAAAAACATGTTAAAGTTCATGTTGTGCATAAAGAAAGGGCAATGCAATGTTAACATTGCTATATCTTCTATCTTATAAGTGTGTGTTAAGCAAATAGTTAAAGTTTTTTTTTAAATATTGCTTATTTAATTTTTTGTTCTACAATCAAAACCTGGAACGTAAGTTACCGACATATGCAAGGTAATGTAAGTTACCTGAGTAGAACTTAAATACTTGTATTTATAAAGAAAGTAAATTGGGAAATAAACCCATGTGGTTAGTAAGAGCAATTTATTCAAGAGTTCTTTTAACTGTACTGTATTTATTTAATTTAAACTAATTATATTTCTTAAAATGTCTCTATTTATTAATAAGATTACAATACACCTCTATTATAAATTACATGTTTCTTTTTGGCTTTTAAGATATTATCTCTAAACAATATCCCTGCATTCTGAATATTTAAGAGGTAATTTACTATAAATTATTCAAAAATGACTTCTGTTATGCTTTAAAGTTTTGAAATATATTTTGGAAAAAACAAATATAAAAATATTTTATCTCTTACAGGTGAAATATATTTTATTCTGCATTAAAATGCCACTGAACTCTGCAGAAAATTGTAAAAGGGGTATGTGAAAAGTCATGTGGATATTACTGATTTATAAATAAAAGTCACTCTTGATGGTATTGAAATATGTTTGAAAAAGCAAAATTTATCAAAACTATTTTCCGAAGATCCGCACATTGACAATCAACATTTAAGAACTAGAAATGGACAAACTGTGGGGTTTCGTTTAGTTAAGTATTTCAAGGAGCAAGAAGAAAAAACAGAGATAAAAGCCGGTTAATGGTGTGTGATGAAGTACGAAAATACATTGTATCCTTGAGTTGTGACGATTATTGAAGAGAACGAGTTTAAAATAAAAGTAATGGCTGCTGTTGAAACCTATTATAAATGGATAATAATGTAATCCAGAAACGACAGATGAAATTTATTATGAGAAAAAAAACGTGATTCGAAAAATTAAACCTACCTGAACTTGTTAACAACAGTGACTATTGAATTTAAAAGTCTTATGTTATGTAATATTTTTGATTGGTCATTGAATTTGGTATTAAATTTCTATAAATTCAATTCATAATTGTTAATTTTCAATATTTTGATCTAAACTAAGCTATAATTTTCATTCATTAATTTTTGTAATAAAGATTTGCTTGTAAGTAAATTTTGTAACGTAAGTTACTGTAACGTAAGTTATCCAGTCAAAAATTTCCATAATTCTCAATTTTTGAAATAAATTTTTAAATTTATGATAATACATTCCTAAGCATTATAAGGAACTGATAAATTATACTTAAAACAAGAAAACAGCTGTAATAGAGCAGAAATTTGCCTTAGAACCAATTTTCATATTATGTCATTCCCTTTTTGTGTAACGCAAGTTACTGCCTTATTTTTGACCGCTAAATTTCGTAAAATTTTAATGCATCGAATATTTTTGCATTTTAATTTTGCTTTTGACTGTCATTTTCATAGAATGCTTTTATTCAAGATTCGTATAACAATATTTGTCTGTACTGAGGTGCTAAATGCCTAAGCGGTGGTCGAAATGTAACGAAAGTTACCGTGGAATTGCCCATATGACGAACTTGCGACGATTGTGTTACTAAGGTCCCGCTCGATGGTAATTATATTTATTTTTCATACTGAATTCAGAAATGATTTTCCTTCTTTAATTTGTTTTCCTCTTATCACCTTAAGAATTTTCGCAAAGCACAAATTTCCAAATTTTGCAAAAAAAAAAAAAAAAAACATTAATTTGGGTATGAACATATAAGAGGTTTAATAAATTACTTTTATTTTAATTTCGCACTCCTTCCCAAACCTATATTATTTTTGTCATCCATCCCTGATAAGAAAAGTATCAAATATTTACTATCTTATTTCATGCCTGAAATCTAGCTTTTTATGATCGCTCACACTCGGTGCAGTGTTCTTTCTTGTGTTCCATATAATATAAATTTCAAGATAAAAGCATTTACCATTTTTCTACCAAAGAGTACATTTTGCTATTTTTTGCTCAAATATCTGCAATTCAAACCATCAATTTTGCGTAAGTGGGTGAACGTTAATCATGCATTGGAATAAAGCAGGTAAAAAGTTCGGGACCAAACATGGCGAATCGTGTGCGATTCTTCCGGACTTTCAACTCATGCTCCAAACTTTTATGGTGTACTTTTACATGTGTACAGGGGGTGCCTACATGTGAAGTACTGTTTTCAAAAAAATCAACTGTTGACTAACTGAACATTTTTTATTTCAATTAAAGAGTACATATTTTGCCATGCTACCTCAAGTGAGGCATTTAACCTGATAGACTGGGGCAAATTTCGTAAGTCTAGCTAATATTCCTCAAAGCTGCATTTTTTTTTTTTTTTGCAATAAAAAATTTAATTCGTAGTTTTTGGTCATGAAAGATTTTACACAGCATCTGACCCAACCTTAAGAGAGGTAGGATTTTTTTTTTAATTCACGTAAACAGAATTTTTTAAAACAAGTGTTTGCTTAGGAGGAGTAAGATATCCCGACTTTCCCAATACAGTCTGAGACTAAGGTGATTTCATTGAGATGAAACGAAAAGTTTTCTTTTAACTCTTTTTTTTTTTTTTCTTTCCTTGTACTCTACACATAATTGCTTGGGTTCAGCTAAACGCAACTGAATGCAGGTTTTCATTTATTATAGTTTACGAAATTCTGCATTTGATGCTGCAATACTATGTTGATGCTTTGCTGCTTATAGTCATTCAATTCTTAACCATGTTTCATTAAAAAAAAAATTCTGAATATTTTTTCTCATTCAAATAAGCAAAAAAATAAATAAATAAATAAATAAATAAAAACAAAAACATCATTTATTGCGAATTGAGATGGAATTTCTGCATTCATTAATATCAATCTCTAATTTGTAGTTAAATAATTTAATTAGTACTAATATTCAATCATTCCTTCAGCGATAGTTCCAAACTTACAAAATACATTAACATTTTCGATGCTTACTGGTTCGGCCATTACTTCAAGTCACTGCAAATATTCTAACGAAAATAATTTTCTACTTTGGCTTCTAAGTCCTTGCTTTTTAAAATAACCACAATCTGTTATCATCCCTTTAATAGCACCTTACATCTCCTTTCCTTTCCTTTAATTTTCAATGTCTCTTTAGTTAGGAATTTTCATTTTACATGTTCTGTTAAAAAACTCATTAAAAAAGTTCACTTTGATCTTATACAAGAACGAGCACATAAAACTTTGCTTGGTACTTCTTTTGGTACTTCTTTGATGCAAGGTACTTTAAAATCCCTTTCAAGTTACTTTTCACTATGCAGAGAATTAAAGTAATAATGAATATAGCAACAGTATGTTCAGCAGGAAAAAAAGATTTAAAACAATAAAAGAGAAAGTAAAAGTTGCTTTGAAAATATATTCGGATTGAGAAGTAAAACTAGTATGATTATCTTTATTTAATTTATTAATTCATTTTACTTTATAAAATGTTTCTAATCTACCAGATAGTATCCTAATCCGAACATTTCTTATTTACTGTATTTGTTTTTCTAGAAAAATATTTTCGGTAAATTTTTTTATGTATCTGATAAAAATGTTCTAGTATTTTTTTTTTAGACTTGAATTTACTCGTTATAAAATAAGAATGAAGAAAATTCAAATTTATAGGTAAAATGATTAGGACTATTTTATAATTTTTGACACCTATTGTTAGACCTATTGCTGTTGACATATAAATATGAAATTTCATTGAAATCAGTAATACAAAATTTCCCTTTGATGATTTATATTTGGCATGAAAAACCTTCGCTTATGGCCAACTAGTGTTAAATGTAATGGATTGTGTATTTTTAAAAATAGAGATTTATTTGTGCTGATTAAACTGAAACCTCGGCTGCCAGTATTATACTGTAGAAACAGCAGTTCATTTTTTGCAGTGCAGTTAAATGCCCTAAATTAATCAAAATACAGTTACAAGCCACTAAGAGACTAGTACTGTGCAAACGCAAATGTATTTAAATAACTTCTAGGGTTTCCTCAAGTGCATTGAAATCAGAAACACCTTGACAGGACAAGAAAATTTAAAAATCTCAGTTTTTTTTTTACTTTCATTTCTCTCTCTCTCTCTTCTTTTTCATATTTTCTTTTATTCACTGACAAAACAATTGCTATAAGATAGATGCATTTTTACTGAGAGATATGTTTTCCAATGTTTAAAACCAAAACATAGTGTGAAGAAGTGAATATTAATCATATTTTCATAACGAAAATTTTGCCGAGCAGTTTTTTTTTGCATGTGCGTGTGTGTAAGCTTCGTGAAGTAAATCGAACTTAACGTATTTTCTGAAATGGTACTTATCTGCTATTAAAGTCGGCTGTAGAAATGTAAATGTAAATGCACATTTTATATACTGGTTTCATCATATCCCTACTAGTTCCAAGAAGATACTTTTAATTTTTCTTTACAAAGGTCATGCTTATTAAAGAAACTGCTCTAAATCTACAAGGAACGTAAATATAAGAGCAAAAAACAACAGCAACAACAACAGCAATAATAAAAATAATAATAATAATGATAATAATGATAATGATAATAATAATAACAATAACAATAATAATAATAACAATAACAATAACAATAATAATAATAATAATAATAACAATAATAATAAGAAGAAGAAGGAGAACTATAATAACAATAACAATAATAACAATAATAATAATAACAATATTAATAATAACAAAAATAATAGTAACAACAACAATAATAATAATGAATAATAATAATAACGTATACCAAGAGGAGCAAAATTTCTTTTGTTATGCATTATTTTAAGAACCGCACATTGTGTAGGATGACTTTAATACTAGCGTTAATACTCTTTTTCATGTGTTTACAGTTTAATCTGCTCTAAGAAAGAAACATAAAAACAGACTTTTTTTCCCCACCTGCATGCGGAAAAGAGTTTCTCCCGAAATCGGCTTGTTTAAATCCTTTGGAGCAAAAGAAGGAGATAAAAGGAAACAGATTGAAAGGAAGGACAAAGCCTTTGTATCTTTTTATCATGTGTATATGTTTCGACTTAAGATATAATATTACTTGCATTGGAAAGAATTTTTCGTATTTTAAAACTCCTCGCGTGTAACTTTTTTTGCAGGTTGAATTTATTTTTCACTTGAATTTCTTTAATGTTAAGAATGCATGTTAAAGCTGTTAAAATGTTGGCATAATCTGTTAGGTTTTATAAATCCCTTGGTTTAAGACAATATCAATATTTTTTGTGCGTTATCCTTCAAAATAGCATTATCGCAAGTAAAAGAGATATTATATTTTAGTAAGTACTAAACCGTGTAGTTCTTAGCTTAAAATTCTGAACAGTTCCAGCTCCCACAAAAATTTATTTTAAGAATTTTGAACGAATGGTTTTTTTCTAGAAATGTATTAATATGTGATCACTCAAGTACAACGACGCATAATCAAAAATGAAAAAGGATTTCGTTTTTTGCATCAAACATTTAATAATATAGTTTTGAATATAATAATGTTTTTGAACATAATTTTAGTTTTGAATACATTTGAATAAAATGAAGGTTTAACAGTTTTCTTATACGAGGGTTTTTTTTTCAACCTCCGATTGCACAGTATGAAAGCCAGGCATACGGCAGATGGCCGATGTGCATAGTAGGTGACTGTGCGAGTCTCTCTCTACCTAATCTGTCACTGGCAAGTCCAACAAATCATTTTCTGTTGAGCTGCTGTCACATAAATATGGCAGTCGCTATTGATTCTTCCGCTAAGTTTGAATTGCGAAGGGTTTTGCGATATTGCAGATCCTTATTGTGAAATTTTGCAACGCTTACAAAAAGCTATTTAAAACAAATGAAGAAGCGTTCTGACTTCTGGAATTGTTCTGATCCATGGCAATACTCGCATCATAGCGCTTGTGTAATCCAACGGTTTCTTCATCAATTTCAATGGAACATTTTTGAACACCCACCATTAAGTTCTGACCGAGCACCAAATAACTTTCTTCTTTTCCATGAACTGATGCAGAGACTTAGGGACCCCCGCTTGGGGTCTGGAAAGGCATCGGACTTCCAAAGTGGCGTGGAATTCAAAGACACCGTCACAGCTCACTTCCAATCATTGGCGGCAACATTGTACGAGGATAAAGCTTATTCACAGATATAACAAATGCTTCAATCGTCAAGATGATTATGTAGATAATTATAGAGCATTGTACCTTATTTTTGATAATAAAATATTTTTTGTATTTGAAGTCGTTTATTTTTTATAGCCTATCGGAGGTTGGAAAAAAACAGCCCTTGTAGATAAATATTAAAAGTTGCGCAGTACGAAGTTTCACAAGCTACCTCGAATATTGCGCTATTTTCTTGAGAAGAAATGAATTCAGTTCTCTTCATACGAGTCTAAAATTCTCGCTTAAATATTTTCACGAAAATTAGTTCCAGAGCAATCATGGAAATACTAATAAGCTTATTTTTCTTATTATTAATTCGTTCCTTGGAAGCATAAAGTAGCAATAAAACAAAATTGATAAACTTAAAATAAAACTATTTCGAATATCTGTGCTTCATCTTTTTGCCAGATCAAAGCAGTTAAACAACGGCATTGCTATAGACTTTTAATAAAAGAAATTAAAATTTCCGACATTGTTCTTTTTGATACTAACGCTTTCTTATCGTCACAAAAAATAAATAAATATTGCTGATTTTATTGCAATGAAAAGGTGCATAGCCTATTGCCTAATTAATAAAAAACAATCAAAAAAATGTGAGCTGCAAACTAATGTTATTCACTTAAGTATAAGTAATAATAAAGGAGTGAACTTTTAGAGTAACTGAACTATCAGATTCAACTTACGAACAGTAAGCTGGATTCAAAGTTGTCACAGCAATCGAGTAGACCTATGCTAACGTGGTGGAACTGATTTATAACGACTGCTACACTGTAAAAAATGAACCGTTGTTTTTACAGTATATACTGGAAGCCGAGGTTCTAATTTAAACTGTAAAATGCACAATAATAAACTGTAATCATACTAGCAATTTTACCGATTATTACAGTAAAAATAGAAATTTTACAGGTTATTGCCGTACATTTTAGCTGCATTATACTGTGAAAACAGCAGTATAATACTGGCAGCAGAGGTTCCAGTTTAAAACTGTAAAATACACTGTAATAAACTGTACAATTAGTAATTTTACAGTTCAGCACTAAAATTCACAATTTTGCAGTTTATTACTGGAAAACTAGCAATTTTTAGGAAAATATTATAGAACTAAGCTGCATTATACTTTAAAAACAACATTCCTTTTTTTTTACAGTGCATTAACAAAAAATGAACTCCAATTTTAGGTGTCACAATTTTCCAACCTAATTAACGGCACAATTTGTGAGCGTATGAGTATTCAGTTTATCTTTTAAAATGTTAATGGCATTCACAAACATTCAAAACACGAAATCCAATTTAAGAGCCACTTGATAAATAAAACGCACTCCAATAGTTTTGCTCCAAAAAATTTACGGTTAACGTAATCCCAAAACAAACTCAGAGCTCTTCTAACTTTAAAATATATTAAAAGACCATGTTTGGAGTAAAATCATAATGGATTTAAACATAGTCCTTCCAAGTTATGCTGAAATCGAAAGATTATTTTTTTGCTATAGTACTCATATTTATATACAGATACAGTCAAGTTCACTTAAGTTCAAAATGGGATTCTGGTTTTCCGCCTAACTTACTTCAAAAGTACATTATAAAGCTCAGAATTTGCAGTTGCTTTTTCTGCTGGGAATTGGAATAAATATGCTTTCGAGCGAAAGTACTGAAAATATGTAGAAACCATTTTCATATTTTCCATGAGAGATAGAATTTACATGTATCTAAAAGCCAAACTGGACTTTTAACCTTTTTGTTTTCTTTTCCCCGAAGCATGTTATCATGACTTCACATAGCTACTCAGATTATTTTTATAGAAGATAGTTTAATTTAACGCCAAAAAAAAAATATGAAAGCAGAACAAAACGTTTTAGATAAAAAGACTGAAAATCATACAACTCACCAAAGACTTTTACATTTATAGAAACGCCACTATAAATTTAATTCAGTGTTTGTCAACGATCATAGATCAACCCATTAGATTTTGAGCCGAAGATGTCATTCAAAATTTTGTGGTTTCCCGTTTTCAACAATATTTTTTCACAATGAGCAAAATAGAAAACTGGAGTAAATTACCTTTTTTTCCCTCTTTTTTAAGTAATTTTCTTTCTTAAAAAATAATATTAAAATGCACTCTGTCACTGTCTTATTTTCGTTGTGACGCACAAGTAAACATATTAGTCTTAGCAAGGCCACTGAATGAACGAACCAGCATTTTGGATCGTATTTTTCGTTGTTCCAGAGCTAGGGTTAGCAGAGATCCAAAATGGTTGATGCGTTGGCCTGGCTTTATACCTACGTTTCTGCGTTTGTGATGTCATACGAGTCCTCGCTTTGTTATTTTCTGGCCATTATTATTACTATTATTATTATTATTATTATTATTATTATTATTATTATTATTATTATTATTGCTGTTGTTGTTGTTGTTGTTTTTATTGTTACTGTTATTGTTATTATTATTATTTTTCCTTTTATTGTGCTTATTCTATCAATATCAGTGACTAAGAGCAGTACTTTTGATTAAAGGAAACATCCCATTTTTTTTTCAAACATTAATTAAAAATATGCTTGGAGAAAGAGATATTAACTATTAAAAAAGTGCACGACGTTCATTTTCTCGGCTCATCCTAATACTTGCACATTAGGGTGGTCACAAAAAAACAATTTTCGAATTTCTTTTGCGGCACCCCCCTAAAATGTGCCAATGGGCTAGAAAATGAGATTTGCGAAGTTTTAGCTTAATCAGGTATAATTAACACGTGCCGCAAAGAGGGTAAAGTTAAGAAAAACAGCGATTTTTAGCCAAAAATTGTAGTTTTTACTCTGTAAAACCAAAACTACTGATCCTAGAAGCTTTATTTTTGTCTCATTTTGTAGGAAACTTTATTTTCTTTCAGTCTAATCTTATTTAAAGTTTCGAAAAAAATGATTAAATATTTTTTAGAATTTTCACAAGTCAGGCTGCAACGCAAATCCTCGAAATTGCAAGTAACATGGGGAAATTTTTTTTTCAACTAATCTTTTGAGGCACCCCCCTAAAATGTGCCAATAGACTAGAAAATGAGATTTGAAAAGTTTTAGCTTAATCGGATAATATTAACACGTGCCTCAAAGTGGGTAAAGTTACGAAAATCAGTGAATTTTTAGCCAAAAATCGTAGTTTTTCCTCTGTAAAACCCAAACTACTCATCTTAGAAACTTTATTTTGGTCTCATTTTGTAGGAAATGTCATTCTCGTTAAGTGCTATCCCATTCATTTTTGCTATCATGTCTAAAGTATTTATTTGGCATTTTTCAGGTTAAATCGTAGAGTATATCAAAAATAAGAAATTTTCATGCAAAA
Organism: Uloborus plumipes; assembly: GCA_038373865.1. Lineage (NCBI taxonomy): Eukaryota > Metazoa > Arthropoda > Arachnida > Araneae > Uloboridae > Uloborus > Uloborus plumipes. The sequence goes on from JAXGGA010001103.1 coordinate 36,762, forward strand.
TCCTAAAAGCAGAACAATATTCAATTAGGGTGAGTTCTGGTAAGTGCGTCCACGGGGTAAGTGCGTCCACTGGGAATTATGTGAACACTGTCCTGAAATGGCTTCTGCTACACATCGACTATCTTAGATAACTGTCTAATGATAATTTCAATAGGTAGAATTCAGGCCTGGATTCAATAGACGAAACACACTCAGAGACAACTTAAATGTCTTCAAAATAACTCTAAAGTAAAGATTGAGAAGGTTTTGTTTCAGTTTCTCTTGTAGTCATACCAAGCAATTGAAGTCAAGAAATGCAAGTTGTTTCTTTTCAGTAATATCTACTAATAACATACATGGGGTATTTTGATCAAATACTCTAACTAAAATTTATTTATATGACGGTACGCACTTTCCCTTTCTTTAAAGTAAGGTGGGGGTAAGTGCGTACCATTATGATGAGGCAAGTGCGTACCACTATCATAAAGCATATACGTACTATTATGCGGAGCCAATGCGTACCATTATGATGAGGCAAGTGTGTACCATTACGTGGAAAATCCGACTCTCGTAATTATTATTTGATTTGGCTTATAACTCTTTTATAAGCCGATTATAAATCCGACGTCATTTCCATCAAGTATTTATATTTACATTGAATGCGGCATAAGATTTCAACTTTATTCATTGCCCCTAAAATATATTGCTTTTAGATATCAGTTAGTAAATTTTTTGTTGAAAATAGCGATCATAAGCTATACTTAATTTAAACGAGAATGACAAATGAAGCAGTGAAATTAGGTGAAACACTAAATAAGGAACCAACTGATTCAAAAAACGAAGGTGAAGTAATGAATAAATTATATTTAAGAAAATGAAAAACACCTTGTAAAAATCTATTTCAATGTACAAGGAAAAAAAAGTACAAGTATCATATCATGATCAATTCTTTTCTGTTTTTTTTTTTTTTTTTGCTCTTTATTTTGTGTTTTTTCTTACTGCTGCTGATTATTCTAATAAGAAAAATATTTTTAAACCGTATTTATTCAAAAAAAAGAAAAGAAAGAAAGAAAACGAATTGTTAACTCAGGTCACCTAACGGTCTACTATACAAATAGAATTAAAGAAAATCACAGGGGTACGCACTTACAACAACGCTATTGGACGCACATGTCTCATCTTACATTTAAGAAGGGGTAAGTGCGCACCCTGGCTTAAACACAGACTGATTAATGTATTAAACCAAAATAAACTATGTAGACTATAAGTGATTATTACTAAATAAAAACAACTTACATTTGATCACTTGGTCTTATTAAAAGGACAAAGGAAGAATCACAGACAACTCTCTCAATCTTCAAATCACAGTTGTTCGCAAGACACGTGGGGTATCACTGATTGCGTTTCATCCATGCAAGCAAGTGCTGATCTCTAGTATTAGGAATTATCCCAAGGCAACTACCTAACATATTTAATATGTGCCCGAAGTTTTTTCCTGCTCATATTCACATAATTTAAGGTAGACGCACTTACCCCGCTATGTAGGGAAAGTGCGTACCTTAGAATAGGTGTCATAAACCGGGTCACAAAACCTATGCTTATGGTTTATTTGACATATTATATGCTTGAAAATCTTAGTAAAGGATCTGGAAAGAAAACTAAAAAAAAATTGTGAGTGTACAAGATTTTTCAACAGAGCAGCATCCTTGAGAACATGAACTTTGAAAAAAAGGGTACGCACTTACCAGAACTCACCCTACATTTATTTGCTTATTGTTGGATTTACTTTGTCAATTAAAAAAGGGGTATTTTCGCGGTACTTTAGAAATAAATGAAACAACTTAACCCCTTAATTCCTCTATCTTAACACAGAAATTTGTTTTACTTTGTCAATTAAAAAAGGGGTATTTTCGCGGTACTTTAGAAATAAATGAAACAAATTTATGTGTTAAGATAGAGGAATTAACGGGTTAAGTTGTTTCATTTATTTCTAAAGTACCGCAAAAATACCCCTTTTTTAATTGACAAGCAAATCCAACAATAAGCAAATAAATGTAATTGAATATTGTAATGCTTTTAGGTTTTTGAATGAAAATTTCTTATTTTTGATATACTCTACGATTTAACCTGAAAAATGCCAAATAAATACTTTGGACATGATAGCAAAAATGAATGGGATAGCACTTAACGAGAATGAAATTTCCTACAAAATGAGACCAAAATAAAGTTTCTAAGATGAGTAGTTTTGGTTTTACAGAGGAAAAACTACGATTTTTGGCTAAAAATTCACTGTTTTTCGTAACTTTACCCACTTTGAGGCACGTGTTAATATTATCCGATTAAGCTTAAACTTTTAAAATCTCATTTTCTAGTCTATTGGCACATTTTAGGGGGGTGCCTCAAACGATAAGTTGAAAAAAAAAAAAATTCCCCATGTTACTTGAAATTTCGAGGATTTGCGTTGCAGCCTGACTTGTGAAAATTCTGAAAAATATTTAATCATTTTTTTCGGAACTTTAAATAAGATTAGACTTAAAGAAAATAAAATTTCCTACAAAATGAGACCAAAATAAAGCTTCTAGGATCAGTAGTTTTGGTTTTACAGAGTAAAAACTACAATTTTTGGCTAAAAATCGCTGTTTTTCTTAACTTTACCCTCTTTGCGGCACGTGTTAATATTATCCGATTAAGCTAAAACTTTGCAAATCTCATTTTCTAGCCCATTGGCACATTTTAGGGGGGTGCCACAAAAGATTAGCTGAAAAAAATTTTTCCCCATGTTACTTGTGACCACCCTATTGCACATACGCCATTACTTGTGAAGCTTTTGGTTGTGCCTTATGTATAGTCACCGTAGAATATTCACAATTGACACGATATTGATGTATTGTTGCGACTAAAGTACATTTACGAGTATTGCTGATTCAATTAGTTATTTTTTTTAATTTTATCTTACATTATTTTAAAAAATATACGAGAGGAGGAGATAGTTTGCCAACTTTACACACTACCATGCACGGTAAGAAACCTCGTAAAAAACTTTTAGATCAAAAGGCTTTATAGTATATGTTGTGTCTTCAACAAGTTGTACAACTATTTCAATTTCTAACTAGTCTATCAATATGCCAGACATACACTAACTTCTACATACGAGTATGTGAATGGAATATTAAACATTCAATGCTCCTTTATTGAGAACATTTATTTGGTATACCCGTATTTACTATCAGTTTCGCCAATATTTGATGGATTACACGATACTATACTGTTCTCATAACTGAAATTCAAATGTCGTATAAACTGCATTGCGAGTTACTTTCAAAAATGATTTTTAGGCATTAAAATTGTATGCAACTCTTATTGAGTTTTTATTTATTTCAATAATATATTCATAAGAAGTTTTTGGAGTTATTTGGGAATTAACGACTTTTTTTCGACACTGATGAAATTATTGTAAAAACTGAAAAATACTAAATGAATTCACATATATAGGTAATTTAAGCTTACTCGTATTAATCGTCTTCTGTTTTTTTTTAGGGTAGCGCAGGAAAATTCTACTCAAAAATATCTAAAATTTCGAAATGCATAAATATATTCATTTTTTCTCTAAACACATTCTTACAAAAAAGAAGTACTATAACATTGAATGAAATTTATTTCTTTCGGCTGAGTTAAATTCGAAAAACAAATGTAACAGTAAAACGTTTAGTTATACTGACAATAGAAAGGTCAATATGGAATTGAATATTTTTGCAGCAGTTTTATTGCATGATTGAAGTTTAAAACCAAATCTTTATTATGTGTCAACTGGTTTGTAGACAAGAAGACCATAAAAGTATTCGTAGCTGGTGTTCTAATACTTCTAAAATTGCTTTTGAGAATTACCAACAAGAAAAAAAAATTACATTTCATTACATTTCACTTTAACTCCGCTCATCTGCCTTATTATTTGAAATGGTAGAGTCTTTCTTTTGCTATTAGTATAGTCTGCGATTTACATGAGAGTTAGACATAAAATTTAGCGCATGGCTCGTAGAGTTATAATTGCCCACTTATATATGAAAAATAATAATTAACCATCAACAGAAGTGAATAATAAAACAGTAAGACGAAAAGAAAAATGCTAAAATCAATAAACCTGAATTAAGAGCATTTTTATCCTTGCCATTTTCTTCCTCAAATACAGCCAATAAAACCCCTGACCGAGCTTCAATAGAGGAAAATGAAACAGCATTCAAAGCACAAATGAACAGACACGTGTTTCGTTGTTACGAGGGAGGTCTTTTGCAATGCAAATGTTTAGCTTATGTATTATAAGACACACAAGTATTGAAAAAGGCGTTAATTCGCGAAATCACGTGTCTTCAGTGTTTTTGCTAACTTGTGCTCTTTTATGTTGCTTGTATTTTTAAGCACAAATTATATTTATATTTTTTGAAAGCATCCATGTCATGTTTTACATGTAAGAAATAATGTCTGATCTTCTTGGGTACAAACTTTCCGCACATTTACGCATGCGTCACGTCTGCTCAAATCTTACCAAAATAAGGGTGTTAGGTAAGATAACAATAAGGGGAAGAATAATAAGAAGCCTTTTGAGTCGTATCAAACAATGGGGAACGATGCTAATTTCAAATACATACTTTAGTTAAAAATGTCAAAAGGATATAGCAAATGCAAGTTTTAAATTGAAAACCTCGGAAAGTCATCTCCCACAACCCATCAACCTTTTTTTAAGTGGAACAGTTCGCGAGTGCTAGGCGCAGCTTTCAAGGACAGGCAGTAGCTGTTTTTGTAATAACACAAAAATATGTTTGTGGGAAAAATGTATTCCAAATAAATAACAAAAATGTAGTTTTTTTTTAACTGAGCAAACAGATTGGGAAAATATGTGATAAAATCATAAGAAATATTTCTTTACCCATACTTTCTTTTTCTTTCTTGTTAGAAGTAAACAATCTGATATTTTGTACGAAATCTTATTTTGCCATTTTTCCTCAACTAGCTTAAGAAACATCTGTTTTCAAAAAGGTCTTTTAACTCCATGTTTTTCGTCCTCCCAGGAGAAAGAAAATGTGGAACATTTTGCAGAGGAGTGATGTATGTGTTCAAATATTTCCAATGTTCTCACGGGAGAGGATTATACCGATTAGAGAACTAAGTTTATGTAGAATTCACAGCACTCGACACATGCAATTTCTAAGCAGAAATGATGGGGAATGGGAGGCAAAGTGAAATAGTTAAATAAAATGCCTGTTTCAAAATGAACAAATTGGAAATTTGTTCTTGAAAGCCCTGTACATAAAGAAAGAATACTGTATTTTGTAATACAACTATTGTTGAAATGCTATTTTTTATTTTTGGTAATTATTTTGTCCCTACAAAAAAAGGTGGATTTTTTTTCACATCAAAAAAACCATAGAACAAAGTGAAAAATACAATATTTTTGTATTGAAACATATTTTATTTGATGATTAACAGTAAATTTCATCAAATGAATGCGTAAATAAACGAATAAATGAATTACTAATGGAAAAATAAAATAATAAATAAATAAACAAATAAATGAATTATTTTATACACGAGAAAAGAAATGAGTGAATGAAATTCGGAATAAACAGCAAAACAAATAAATGAATGAATAAATAATTGAATAAAAAAGTAAAAGATTGTTAATTAATAAATGGATGAATAAATAAGTGAATAAAAAAGTAAAAGATTGAATTAATTAATAAATGAAAAAATAAGTCCGTGATTTAGTAAATGAATGCATAAACAAACTAAAATGAGCTGTTTCACTTTGCCCCGCGAGTACTTGACAAATTACACAGAACATTTATAACCAAAACATGCCTAATTTAAACTAAATAAGGACTGCCACTGGACATCAGTAGATCCCAATTAATAGCTAAAAGATAATTCAAAAATTTTATCATTTCATAATAACAAGAAATATTTTTGAAAACCATGAATAGTACAAGAAAGGTATAGAATTTTGAAAATCACCTGTATTTTTTTTCGTTGATCTTTGGAGCTATTTATTTATTGACAGGAATCAACTATATGTCCAGGAACCTAGTTAAAATATTGCTAGATAGGTGATGCTGCAAACTGCAAAAATATTTTACAATTTCAACTTGCCCCACATTCCCCTGCTTACTGTAAATTGTTTGGTGATATTTAATAATGGAAAGCTTTTATTCATTCGGCAGTAAAGTTTAACATAGGAAAAGTTGTTTTATTTTCTTCACTTAAACTTTAAAAGTGTAGAACTAACCATTCTTGCCAAAAAATAAGAAGGAAAACCTTACGAAAAATACCTCCGATCTGTTTGCCATAAGTTATGATTAGAGATTTAAATGCCGACTAAAAATAAAATTCCTAATTTGGTATCTTTTAAACAAGCCACTAGACCAATACCGGATATATTTATCAAAAGAGGAATATCATACTCGATTTAATCCTAATATTACGCAATTTCATGCAAAAAGCATAATCCGTCAGGGTAAAAACAGTTAATAAACTAATATAGGGTTAAAAATGGATGCTTCAGAAACAAGTTAAAAAAAATAGTGTGAAGTTTGAAAAATAAGATTTAAAATAAACCATTACCGTATTATGATGCAATAAAAGAATAAAGCTTGCATTATTGTAAAAAATTGTGAATAGCAACAAATAAAAATGTTCTTGCCTTATTTGTTATTAATGTCGTAATTTATAACTACCATTTGTATTTTTATTGTTATTATTATTAACATTATTCATGCGAAAGTTTGAATCATGACCCCAAACACATATACAAGTGACAAATGGATATGTGTGTTAAAAACACAGAATAACTTTCGTTTTTAAGAGAAGAAATTAAAAATAGGGATTTCATTGTAGCGTTTTAATTTCTTTTAATTTATAAATTTTTACTTTTTGATTTGAAACTTTTTTTATCTTCAAATATTACACTGAATAAAAAATGAAATGCTTTCTATGAAATAAGAAAGAAAAGCTGCGCCTTCTGGTTACTTTATTCCACAGAATGAAATAGAAATTGTGCACTCCTATTTTTAATTTCCTCTATAAAAAGCTAAGCGTTGAAGCAATGTAAGGTAAACATCATAGATGCATATATTGATACAATTTTTTACGTATTTAACTGTGCTAATTTTAAAATAAATGATTTCCTCATATTTTTGTGCTCACTATAATAACCTGGTTCAAAGCTATTTTCTACGCATCTACAAGTGTATTAAACACATTAGAAATTGAAAATATATCTCGACAGCTTAGATAAGTGTATTTTTGGTTTTTCCTCTGTAAATTAAAGTTTCGCATACTGAAAAGCTTGTTAGCTTGGAGGGCGAAAACAAATATTATTTTCTCAATATTACATTTGGATATTTTTTTCATTTTTATGTACAAAATGTGAAACATTCTAAATATTGAAAATCGAAACAGTACATATATCTTCTTTCCCTGCAACTTACTATTTTATCATTTGAAATGTAGTTATTTGAATTGATCCCTGATTTTGATCTTTTCTGTTATTATATAGTTCAGTTCTGATAAAATAATTTTATTCCTCCAAAACCTTCCATGAACTACGTCCGTGCACGCGATTTGAAAAAAAAAAAAAAAAACACAAGCTATTTTTATGTTCTGAAGGTTCAAGTAATAAAATAAAATTAAATATTTAATCACTTTTTAAGCATCTCGAGAAACACATCACATTAATTCATGCTCAAAATATCCTGACAAATTTATTTCAAGATAAAATAAAATAAAAACCAAAATAAAACGTTTATGTCTTTTCTTCACTCGTCTGTCTCTATCGATAGCGTTCGTATTGAAGCACTTAAAAGTGACAGTTTTACGATTACAAAATAATGGTTCCGAATGATATCTTCACGGGACATAAAATGCATTTTAAGGGTGTTTTCTGCTACTGGAAGGTAGGAGTGGCATCGGGTTACACTCAAAAAGAAAGAAGAAGAATATTATGAGCGCATAACATGTTTTTATAAGTCTGCCTTTTAAGCATTACTGCTTTTTGCGGCATAGCTTATAGACTCAAGTTTCCTGTTGCGTATATATTTTTTAAACTTTTCTGAAGGTTAAGGAAGGATATATTATGCACTGTAAAAAATGAATGCTGTTTTTACAGTATAATACAGCTAATATTGCAGTAATTTTACTGTAAAAAAACAAAACTGCTAATTTTACAGTAGTAAATTATAAAATTATTAGTTTACAGTAATAAACTGTGAAATTGCTAGTTTACAGTTTATTACTATGCATTTTACAGTTCTAAACTGGAACCTCTACTACCAGTATTTTATTGTTGTTTTTGCAGCATAATACAGATAATTTAATGGTAATAAACTGTAGCATTGTTTATTTTACAGTAATAAACCGCAAAATTTCTAGTTTTACAGTAATAAACTGTAAAGTAACTAGTTTTACAGTTTATTACTGCGCTTTTACAGTTTTGAACTTAAACCTCCGCTTTCAGTATTATACTGTAAAAACAACATTTTATTTTTTACAGTGTGGAGAAATCCTGATGACGTGGAAATGTAAATTGGCGATACAATTTCTCGTTGGTGAAGTAACTGTTGCCGCTATTGCTCTTCAAACTTAAATTTAATATTTTAATGGAACATGGTTTTTGATTTAATTAACGGAGGATTTTCATTATAATGGCTTAATACAATTATTTTTTCATATTAATGAAGCTTTAAGTTTTGTTGAATGGCTTGTTTCGTTTAAATAATCGCTTTAAGTTTTAGAAATATTGGTTTTGGAAGTTTCAGAAACAGATAAACGCCTTGTTTTAACTACTTTTTTATTTGAAAGCTCCTCAAATTTTTGACATTAGGAAAATTCCATCGAAATTATTAACAAGACAATGGTTATAAGTAGTAGTAGTAGATAATACTTATACATGATCCTTAGAAAACTTCAAGGAAATTAGCATCGTTAACTTTTATGTCACCAAGCTAGAAAGAATTAATGTTAAATGTTTTGCAAAAGAAATGAAATATAAATGGTGTGGAGTAAGGAAATTAATGAGAAATAAAAAAGTAGTTTTAGGAATAATATAATATGTAAAAACCGAAACTTAAAGATATTGTATTAGATAAATGAAGTGCTTTTCCGCTTAACATTGATAATGTTGTCATGAATTTTTATAAGTCTATTTTAATCATTGGTGCTTTCTGTGGCATACTATATATACTCAGGTTTTCTGCTGAGTATATATTTTTCAAGATGTGTTTTAGAAGAACTGGCTGGCACAAGAACTATTATTTAATAAGATTTTTGTAGTATGATAGTGGATTTTAATAATACACAATTCGTCGAAAAATTTTAAAGAAACTAGCACTTATTTTTTATGACATTAAACTAAGACTTAAATCACGTGCGTCAAAATTCCATACAAAATTGCTTTAAAATCTCAATTGTGTGCATGTGGTACAAACTAATAGAAAATTACTGTACATTATTCCGTACACTTCTTTAGAAACCACTAATTCTGGGAAAAAAGGAAAGATTACCAGTGCACTATGCAGGTGCGATTACGAAAACTAATAGCTGGGGCATTTTACCCGGTAGTGAGCGCAAGACTGAATTACAATAACGTGAATAATTTAATAGTTAGTAAATATCTGATAGTACATGACCATAAATATATCAATGTTTGTTACGAACTCATATTTCAATGCACGTAATTTTTCTACAAATCATTGATATTGGCTTTAAATAAGATCTTTCTTAGTATACATGACTAATATATTTCTAATTCAAGTGTTTGTTATTTCATTTTCTTCCAATAAATTATAGTTTAAGCTAGAGATGCACCAATACGCAAATCGACCGATTTCCGATAAATAGGCTGCTGATAATCGGTTGAGCCTATAAATGTTCAGGAGGATAGCTTTTTTAATACTACAAATTCCACCATCACTGTTTTGTTTATATTTCTTTTAGAATTCCAAATTTAGGAATATTTACTAATTTATTTCTGCCATAAACATTATTTTTCTTTACTTTCCTAGTTTACCCAAAATCCTTTCAAAATTTCCTTCAATTTCCTTGAATCAATTTTTAAATTGTTGTTACTAAAATTACATTAACACCAAACATAATCAACACATCGTTAATTATGTTAACTAGACATAAAATTAAGAATATTAAGGGCGAGGTAGTGGTGAGCACTCCAATTTAGGAGTGCTCACCACTGCCTCGCCCTAAATTTTTCGCAGTCCAATTTAAAAGTTCGGGATTTTATTTATTCCCTATGGTGTCATGTGAATATCAGCTATGAGGGTCATCTTTTAATATTCCATTCAGTTTTACGCACTGACGAAACGCTCTTTGTTTCGTTTTTACTATGTGCAATTTCATACATGTTATAGGGTCATTCCATGTGAAATCAACAAGCTTCAAAACTTGACCATCACCAATTTCAAAAAAAATATAGAGCTGATTACCTCTATAAAGTGATACAAAAAACTGATTTTTAAAATTTCTTTTCAGTTGTTAGTTTTTTGTGTGAGGCCGCTTAAAAAACGCAAAAAATGGAAAAAAAAAAGTGAAATTTTGAACATACAAAGATTTAGTTTTCTCAGCTTCTATTGCAGCTAGAGTCTTTTGTTATGTGTCATTGTAAAGCTCTTTAAACAAGCTTTCAAATGATGTTTAATTTGACAAGGTTTCGTGATGTTAATATTTCAAGGTCACCAAAAGCATTATTTGACCTTAAATATTTCAAAAAGTGCATTTTTTAAAAAAACTGAAAAAAAATATATATATATATTACTTCCTAATGTAGTGTATATGTGGTAAAATTTGCAGAATGGGACAGCAATGGGATCTAGATGAAAAATGGAATCAACTTTTTACACTCTTACCACTTTATTGCAATGCCTATGGCTCCTGAGGATATATAATACAGAAATATTGCTAACTGCGAAATGTTATTTACAAGTGACGGTTGGCTTATTCCACGTCTTGTTTTGAGAGATTATAAATCATTCCTTTTCCGTTTCTACTAGGGTCTACTTTCGAAATAATAGCACTTATGGGCACATTGACAACATTTTCAAAGTCTGGATAGTAGATAGAATTTGAGGGTCCATGAGGTTGCAACAGCTTGATTTTTTTCATCTCTGTCTAAGACGCACCTTAGCCACCAATATCCATTATACCTGCAGATCAAGAATCCAACCATTTCTGGGCAATCAAGATCGCCTTTGACAGTTGTAGTACGTTCGATCCTTATAGTGTTGAAAATGAATATGCATTCACTTGCATCTGATTCCTGTTTAATGGCATTACACAATGAAGACTCTGAGTGCCTGGTGTTGTTCTTGCCATCATTTTCTGGATTTCAAAGCCTCTTCTTCCATATCAAATCAATTCATTTTCAATATTGCACAATTGAACATTATAAACAGGAAGCAGATGATCGAACGTACCACAACTGTCAAAGGCGATCTTGATTGCCCAGAAATGGTTGGATTCTTGATCTGCAGGTATAATGGATATTGGTGGCTAAGGTGCGTCTTAGACACAGATGAAGAAAATCAAGCTGTTGCAACCTCATGGACCCTCAAATTCTATCTACTATCCAGACTTTGAAAATGTTGTCAATGTGCCCATAAGTGCTATTATTTCGAAAGTAGACCCTAGTAGAAACGGAAAAGGAATGATTTATAGCCTCTCAAAACAAGACGTGGAATAAGCCAACCGTCACTTGTAAATAACATTTCGCAGTTTGCAATATTTCTGTATTATATATCCTCAGGAGCCATAGGCATTGCAATAAAGTGGTAAGAGTGTAAAAAGTCGATTCCATTTTTCATCCAGATCCCATTGCTGTCCCATTCTGCAAATTTTACCACATATACACTACATTAGGAAGTAATATATATATTTTTTTTCAGATTTTTGAAAAATGCACTTTTTGAAATATTCAAGGTCAAATAATGCTTTTGGTGACCTTGAAATATTAACATCATGAAGCCTTGTCAAATTACATATCATTTGAAAGCTTGTTAAAAGAGCTTTACAATGACATATAACAAAAGACTCTAGCTGCAATAGAAGATGAGAAAATTGAATTTTTGTATGTTCAAAATTTCACTTTTTTCCATTTTTTGCATTTTTTAAGCGGTCTCCCACAAAAAACTAACAGCTGAAAAAAAAATTTAAAAATCAGATTTTTGTATCACTTTATGGAGGTAATCAACCCTATATATATATATTTTTTTTTTTTTTGAAATTGGTAATGGTCAAGTTTTGAGGCTTGTTGATTTCACATGGAATGGCCCTATAGTAAGTATTGCAGAAAATCACATTTATTTTCTGTTAATGAAGGTGTTCATCATAGATAATTGGTGAGATATTTTTTAAAAAGTAAAAATATAAGTTTCCAATAGAATTCTTCCAATATAGGAAAAACTTTTTTTTTTTTTTTATGCTTCAAAATAGACGTAAAATTTTTAAAAAAAAGTAACTGAAACTAAAAAATCTACATTTCTTTCTGTCTAAATAACAAGTCACACAACACGAGAAAAACCATACTGTAATTGAGGTTGCTTTGTTAAAAAGACGTACACCTAAATTCGAAAGTACATCGAAAAATTCTTGAGTTTTCTTTCATATAAAAATGATCTCTATATCATTTGAGTTCCTTTGAAAAATATTTCATCCAATTTTACACCAGTAAAGAACTGAAAACAGTAGTATGGTTTGTAAAGGCAAGTTATTTTATAACAAAAGTAAAATCATATAGAAAACGAAATATTTTCCTCTTTTACTCGCCTTTCGTGTACTGGGAGAGTTTCTAGATAAGGATTACCGTGCAAATATTAAACTGAAAATAACAAGCGATTTTCTTCAGCAATAGTTCAAACTTTATTGGAAATAAATAAAGCCTAAATTCTTTCGCCAGTATGAATCAAAAAGGTATATAGTAAACGAAATTCCATCACATTAAGGCTTATTTTTAGTTAACAGAAAAATGTTTTGATCTTAAATATATTATTAAATTTACGAAATGCTTAAACGCCTAAAATAGAGACATTTCTCAAAAATAATGCTCAGTGTCCAGGGAGAAATGTTATTTCTACAAAAGGAAAATATACAGAAAGTGTTTGTAGATATTAGTTCAGGAAATTTTAACTTTATAAAAAACAAGCGAATATCAGTAAACATCTTTTGTGTACCGCTTGCCAAAGATAGTGTATAATTCAACTTTTTTTTGTCCGTTATAAGAAGTGTTAATGTAATTTTTCGTAAAAGTTCACTCGTTCATATCGCAATTGTTTGTTTTCTTTCTTAAACGAAAAGCGTCCAAACTTTTTCTACCAGAAGCCCGCACCCCATATTAAACGATTCCTGACGGCAACGAAAATATAGTATTCAAATAATTTGTTTAACATCCTGAATAGTATAAGAAAATATGGAAAAGCAAAGGAAATTAAAAGCCAAAAAATGTTGTTGTCATTACTTGATGCTTCTTTCTAAAATGCATGCGTTTTATAAAACCAATTTCTTGACACTTAGTTTGAAATTTGGAACTTTTTCATTAATCCTGTAGCGTAAAGGCAGACGAAAGTAAGTTACATTATCGTTACTTTTTAGAAGAACGCCAAAATGTTTCTTGGACGCAAACAAAGAATAGAACTAACACTTTTAACAATGCTTAATAATTGCGAAGGTTTTTTTTTTTTTTTGTTTAATGACAAATGACATTCTAAGCTGTTGCTGTTGTCTTGTGCCAGCTAGGCTGGTAATTTGTGGTCGGCTGCTTTGCTTTTCCAACTGTACCGTCAGTTGGTCCGACTTCCACAGTGCACATATGCCACAGCACAACGATACATTCACACAAATAATGGACAAGGATAGGAGAGAGAAAGTATATCTATGCCCAAGCCGGGAAACAAATCCTAAGCCTCCCCAAGCTGGTCAGACTACTCTGACATCTTATTCTCAGGGGTAAATCCAATAATAGGATTCTACATGCATTGAACAATGTTAAAACTACAGGTTTCACAAGTCAACTTTAACAGTAAATCGTTGTGGCACCAGTGGCACCCCCGAGGGCTGCCACTTTACTCCCTATGGTACCCTTGAATATGCCATTTATCTCCATTTGGCACCAGGCCCGTCATTTAGGGGGAGCAGGGGAGTCAATTGCCCACCCCCTGGCATTGAGAAATCAAGTCATTTACATATAAGTGGACGCGGTTTTTAACGTTTTCCGATGAAATTGCATTGCGCTTAGACCCTTTGCTCCCCCTCCCCCGGAAAAACTTGAAATGACAGCCCTGTTTGGCACCCTATGGGTGTCTTTTGGCATCCCCATGGCTGCAACATGGCACCCTCAGGAGCCAAATGGCACCTTTAAGGATGCCATAGGGAGTCAAGTGGCACCCTTCTCGGGATGCTGCAATTGCTATAAATTTTCACCTTAAAGGTGCCTTGTGCAACCTGTAGCTTTAATAGTGCAGTAATAATCATAAAATCACCAGTTTTTAATTATACTAATCAGGCTCTGAGGTACAGACTCGTACTTTTCAAATTGTAACATCAAGTAATACGACGGACCCTGCATATCAATTAAGCTGGCCGGATGTAGAACGCGGGTCGTAGTTTGAGCAGAACTGCTCTAAACGACTGCATTAAAATGCCTATTGAACTACGCACAAATCGAAATAATAAATACAAAATTTACTGCGGAATGTCATGCAATTCTACTAAACGTGTTGATACATTGCAATTTTTCTGTGAATGAATTCATTCATTAATTTCATAGGAGAACACTTCGAGAGAACAAAGTAACACAAACTCGAAGCGATGAAAATTGTTCAGGCCCATCTCTCATCGATGAAAAGAATTTCAATCATTGTTTCCAAATTATCGAAAACGCTTTCTTCTCGAAAGATGAAATTCGAGCCAGCTGAGATCTGATAAATGAAGCGGAAATTCACTTACAAGGCAAAGAAAATCGGATGAAATTGAAGCCGAATTTCAACTAACGAATCAAATACTTCCGCTTCAGTGAAGCATTTGACTCATACGTAACGAAACAGAAATCGCAATTAAATGCAATACTTCAACTAGAATGAAATATTAAACGTTAATGAATGTGGGATTTTATAAATCAACTCTAAGCATTTCAATTCACCAAGAGTTTTCTCTCCATTTGAAACAAATGAAAAGTAATTGTGCTAATTAGTTTTCTGTTAGTTTTCTATGCAGCTTAGAAAGCGCCATTTATAACTTAGATGCTTTTGAATTAAAGTAAAACTGCTAGAAATACTACTATTAATTTTAACGAAAACTATTTCATACAACATTGAGTCAGATTTTGAAGAAAACTTCCGCTTTGAGTGCAAAGTAAAATATTTTATGAGTGTTTTCTTTTTGTCGTTATGGGTTTGTAATCTCTAAATCTTACGTATATGTCTGTGAAATTTTGCTTGGGACAAATGCTGACATTTCGAAAAGTGCTGCATCTAAATAGATACGAGAAAACTATATGCAGATATTATTTCGTGTTCGTTTTTTACTAAAAAAATTGTCCCAGTGATAAAAATTCTCGAAAAACATAGATTAATTATGAAGTTTATAATTTTTATACTGTTTGTTTCGTTAATCTACAAGGTGATTTAAAAGTCATGTAGCCATTGTAAAATATTCTACTTTAAATAAAATATTTTTGGAAAAAAAAATAGAACCGACTTCAGTTGGAAATTTCTCTAAAAAGTAAAAAATAATTTTTTTCTTTGAACACCATCGAAACTACTTTTAAACATAAGTTTTGAAGTCGGCGCAAAAACGATAGTTAAAATGATACTTAACCATATTTTGCCAACATTTTTTCAAAGAAACCATTGGAAATTAAAAGCAGAATATTTGTAACATTACACGAATGTGTGGTAATCAATGAAATGAATCCATTAAAATTTATATTTATAGTTGAATTGTAGTTGCGTATGAATCTATACATTGTTTTTGCGCCGACTTCAAAACTTATGTTTAAAAGTAGTTTCGATGGTGTTCAAAGAAAAAAATTATTTTTTACTTTTTAGAGAAATTTCCAACTGAAGTCGGTTCTATTTTTTTTTCCAAAAATATTTTATTTCATTCTTTTTAGTGTAAATGCACTTAAAATAATCAAAATATAGTTAAAAAATCATGCAGCTGTTCAAAAAACTTGCAGACCTGGACTCGATCTCATTCCATCAGGAACTTCAAACCGACGCTTTTAACCACTTGACCATCGGGTCGCTCATTGAAGTAAGGATTTACGATAGCACATATTGTTTTTAAATAACATGAAATTTTAGTTTTTCGATCATAGTTTAATTTTTTTTCTAGGGAACAAATATCGTCATATGAATACATGGTACCTAAGTTAACCATCTCCTATCGATTAAAAAAATCGTCCAAATCGGTTCAGTAGATCAGATGTTATGTGCGAACAAACAGACAAAAAAACATACGCTTTGAATTGAGAACCTCCTCCTTTTTTGAAGCCGGTTAAAAATTGAAAGCAAAAGTAAGTAATTTGAATTGTGGTAGAAGGAGTTAGAGTAACACTTGGAAAATTGGTGCAAGTTTTTGCTTTTCATGGAAAATAATTTTCAACTAAAGTGGACTCTTTAGCTTTTTTCAAACACCACAAATCAAAATCTTATTTTTTAAAAATGTGTGTCACTTTAATGATCGTTCATACCCCCCCCCCCCCTCGTAGTGCAAAAAAACATTACACAGCAGATTTTTCCCAATAACTCAACACTCATGGTGTTTGATACATTTTATTTGTTTGTAATGATGTTTTTTAGTCACAACCAATATGAAAATCACAAAAAATAGTTACTTTAATTTTTAACATATATTTATCATCTTCAGAATTTTTGACTTTTAATTTTACCTTGAATTTGACGTAAATGCAAGGTATAAAATACAGAATTTTATAAAGGTACAAAAATTAACATAATATAATTGATTGTGCATATAATTTTTGACAAAATAATATAGGTGCCGCAAATCAAGAACCATTTATTGCCACAATCGATTCAAAGCCCCCAAAAATGGCGCAAACGTCCGTAAGAAAATTCTACAGCATCGAAGGACCACATTGCCAATTTTAATAAAGATCCGACCAAAACTGTTATTTTGTACCATAAAAAAATATGGGGCACATTCCCATGGGAGGATGTACCTGCATAAGGACATTACAATCATTAAAATCATTCAAAAAAAAAAACATGCAGCTATTCGAAAAAATCCTTGCAGACCTAGACTCCATCTCATTCCATCAGGAACTTCAACCTGACGCGCAAAACCACTTGACCATCGGGTCGATCATCGAAGTAAGGATTTACGATAGCAGATATTGTTTTAAATGACATGCAATGTTAGTTTTTCGATTATAACTTTTTTTCTAGTGAACAAATATCGTCATATGAGTACATGGTACCTAAGTTCCACCATCTCCTATCGATTAAAAAAAATTGTCCAAATCGGTTCAGTAAATCAGATGTTATGTGCGAACAAACAAAAAAAAAGTATACGCTTTGAATTGAGAACCTCCTCCTTTTTCGAAGTCGGTTAAAAAATTCAAATGCAAGATATTCGGCCAGCTGAAAAAGCTACAATTTCGTAACAAAGCGCCATTTTATTTCTATTTTATATGCGCACTAAAGCTTCTGGTAGCTTCTAGTTAGATTCGAACAGATTGTTTTTTTCGCGGGGTCAGATAAATTTTCCTATACAACAAACATTTTCAACTCATTCATTTGAAGCCGTTGTGAAGGCTTGTCAGAATAAGTTTCCAATATTTCTGCAAAATCTTTTGATTGCTATTGTGTTTTGGGCAAACTACAAGTAGAAAACAGGAGAATTACCGTCACGAAACACAAATTTCTTAAATTGAAGATGAGATGCCGTAAATTAAAAAGTTTTTTTCAGTTCTACTGAAAGACAATCGTTAGTACATATCAATTGAAGGGGCAAGTGGATAAAGGAGATAGGTAATATATTTTGTTAATTTCTAGAAAAAGCTTTAAAAAATGTTGTGCTATTTTTAATGGATTTTTCTCAACTGGTAACACGGGATCATATTCTTAGGTACTAACCATTTCTGTGACTAAAGGGGACATGATACTGATGGACTTATCACCTTCATCCATGGTAAAAAGTAAGTTTCAAAAATTGCCACTTATCACCTTTATCCACTTGCCCCTTTAATTGCATTTATGTAGAACTTTAAATTTCTGAACTCTAAATTTTCTGCATCATGGTTAAATTAAGGACTTTGTTTCGTGGGGTTTCTGTAACGCATTTTAATACATTGCTTCAAACTGTAACAGGCGCTGCGTCGCTTTAGTTGTGATATACAATGTTCTGGGAATCATGTTAAACAATTGTTATAGCAGAAACATATAAATAGGCGAATTGAGGTTTTATTTGCTGAGTTTTGTGACGTCAGAGACCTCTATCAGGGACGTTATTCAGCTAAAGAAAATTTTGCTGCTTAAAAACCAATTTTTTGTGAGTTCATTTTCGCAATCCACACTTCTTTAACGTAGTTTTTTCTGTTTCAATAACGTGTTTAAGGTATAAACAAACATTAGTCTCACTCTATGAACATTTGCACATAAAATATCGTATATAGATGTCGCATCAAAAATGCTGATGATTTTCATCTTGCGCAAGCAAAAGTAATATATTTCCCTTTAATTGTTACTCTTTTTCTTCTGAGTGCATTAACTATATAATTGTATGACTCACTTCATGCTTGCATATCTCAAGCTTTAATATATATATATATACAGGGTGTCCACTCCAATCGTGGACCAATAGCTAATTTCTAAACCGTTAGAGATAAGCATATAGTTTATTTGGGAAAAAATCTCCAAATTATGAAAGGAATTTTGGGTCTATTCAATGTTTTTCAAAAAATCAAATTTTGAAAGAGTTACGAAATTTAAATTTTTATACAGCCCCCCCAGTCCTATCAATCATATTTAGTAAAACATTCTTGACACTGTAACGTTTAAAACTAAAAAAAAATCACTCTTCTACGACAAAAATTGACCGAGTTATGACGTTTTGAAAAATCAAGATTTTGAAGGATTTCGCATACGGTCCCTTAAGCGATCTCTCGATGACGTCATGAAACAATGCAAAATCTTGATTTTTCAAAACGTCATAACTCGGTCAATTTTTGTGGTGGAAGAGTGATTTTTTTTTAGTTTTAAACGTTACAGTGTCAAGAATGTTTTACTAAATATGATTGATAGGACTGGGGGGCTGTATACAAATTTAAATTTCGTAACTCTTTCAAAATTTGATTTTTTGAAAAACATTGAATAGACCAAAAATTCCTTTCATAATTTGGAGATTTTTTCCCAAATAAACTATATGCTTATCTCTAACGGTTTAGAAATTAGCTATTGGTCCACGATTGGAGTGGACACCCTGTATATATATACACAGTTAGTCAATAAAGTCGTCGTACATTAAGAAAAAGTAATATCAAATCCAAATGTAAAGTGCGAAAGGGTAGTTTCATAAAGTTTTATTTTTTTAATATTTAGTTTCAATAAGGGACTTTGAAATTATTCAACTGTAATATTTTCATACCTAATAATTTATGCACACTAATTTTTAAAAGAAAATTGGCCAGAAATCACAGCCAAAAAAGTTTGCGTACAACGCAAAGTAATCGGGGGATATCCTATCTAATTTTTAAAGTTCAAACTTGAGAATGCAAAGAAGGTTACATTTTTAAGGTCATTGACTTCCGAAGCAAATTTCACGTTAATTTGAAGTTGTTATTTCTACTTTCTTTGACAAAAATGACAACCAATAAAGAAATTCCTATAGTTACGAGACAACTAATTATAAAGTTGAGAGATGAAGGTAAAACTCTTCGTGATATTGGTAAAACCATTAGAAAATCATTTCCTAGGGTACAAAGAGTTATTCAAAACTATCTTGACACTGGTAGTCTTGCTGTAAAACCAAGATGTGGGAGACCGAAGAAGCTAACTCAGAGAGAAGAAAGAAAAATTCTTTTACGAATTAAACAAAATCTTAAACTTTCTGCTACAAGCATTGTAAAAGACATTTTTTTAACTAGCAGCAAGGAAATTTCTCCAGAAACTGCACAAAAGGTGCTGCATAAGGCCGATTATCATGGGCTCAAACCTAGGTCTAAGCCATGCATTTCCGAGACAAATAGAAAGAAAAGAACTGCTTTTGCCAAAACATATTTAAACTCTTCGTAGAACTTCTGAAACAATGTAATTTGGTTAGATGAAAGTAAATTTACAATAGTTAAAGTTAATGGCCACCCTATTGTAGGGAGAAAACCAGGAACAGAACTGAATCTAAGAAATTTAAATCCAACTGTCAAACATGGATTTGGCGGTGTGATGGTATGGGAGTGTATGTCGTCGAAAGGAGTTGGAAATCTTCACATTATTGATAAAGTCATGGATAAGAATATTTAACCGGATATTCTAAAGAAAAATCTACGATACAGTGCCCAAAATTTAAAAATATCTAATACCTTTATCTTCCAACAAGACATCAACGACCCGAAACATACAGTTAAAAATGAAGGAATATCTCCTCCATCACACTCCAAGACAGTTGCGTACTCCTCCACAGTCACCAGACCTCAATCTAATCGAACATTTGTGAGAAAAATTGGAGAAACGAATTCAAAAACACAATATTACGTCGAAAAATGAGCTAATTAGTAAATTGCTGGAAGAATGGGCGAAATTTACTTCGGATGACACTGAAAAACTAGTTCAGTCAATCAGTCAATGCCCAGACGTCTGCAAGCTGTTTTGAAGAATAAAGGATATGCTACAAAGTATTGAAGTAATGTAAAAACTTATGTTTTGCTTTTGTTTTGAAAGTGTACGCAGACTTTATTAGAGGGAATTTCTCAGTTTTTTTGACAAAATATTTTTTTGTAAAAATGTAAAAAGTATTACACTTATATTATTTACTTTTTATTCAAGCTTACAATTGTAGCTAATAGAAGAAAAAAAAATGCAATGATTAAAATACATTTTTCTATGCTTAAAGTGTTTTTTTAATTTAAAATTAAGTGTGTACGCAGACTTTTGTGACTAACTGTATATATACTCCGTTTATATTTTAGTCCCCAGTGAAAAATAGAAGCAAACTTAGTCCAAAATTTTACGTACTTATAAAAAAAGCCGAGCATAATTTTTATTTCTGTGCATTCAGCAGTTTCTTCGTTTCGTAAAAAGAAATTCACTTTATGGCCTTCGAAAACAAGAAGTGAAGGAACATTATTTTTTGACCGTAAAGCTGTCAAATTTATGTTTCTACACCCACGTTATCTTCGCCAAAATAAACTATCAATGAAATAAATGGTCCTTCACCTTCGTATAGCTTTTGGTTTCGTATTTTTCAGCTCAGATTATGCCATATCCATCATACCTTGTTGCCAATTGTCACATACAACGTTGCTATTTGGAAAGAGATACAGTTTTATTTAAATAAATCAAAAACAGTGATACTCAAACCAATGCAGAACGCCTTCAATACTTAAAAATATTGAGCTTATATATTGCTTTCAATGTTAGTATTTTATTATTTTTATAGAATGTAATTTTATTAATAGCAATGGTCTAAAAAATTTTAAAAACTTTTCTTTTGTTAAATAAAGGAAAATATCTGATCTTAGTATGAAACTTAGTACAAATTCAAACATGTAAACAGTTTTTCTTCATCACTCACATATTTTTTGTAACATTCTACTAAAGTTTTAAAGAAATACGCATATTCACATATATGGTTAATACTAAGACAATTTATTCTGAAAGTTTTGTCTAGACATTGAATTTATCATCAAAAAAGTTAACAAAATTTAGATCTATACATAAACCTCTAAACAGTTAAAAATACCAAGCTTGTTTAACAGAAATGAGATAAACCTACTTTCAGACATTAAAACCATTTAAAAAATCTAATAATCTCGAAAATGTATTTTCTTAGAAACATGAATCAGTTTTCAGCTCTATTGCATATATATAAAATGTATTTAACAATATTTGCTCTGTAAAAACAATAATTATTTTTTCGTAACGATAAGAAGCAGAAAACTGAAAATGTTTCTCAGATACGTTAGATTTACTTATATTTAGGTTTTTTAATTGCACACTGAATCAATAACAATTAATTCGTAGTTGCTTAAAATATAGTCTTTCGCATCCTGTCAGGGGCTTGGTTAATTAAATCCTTCTATACAAAGTTTATTTTAAGATTACCCCTGAGAATAATACTCGTTGGTTCAGACGTATTCATCGGAGGTTAAGGTAATTGATTTTTCAGAAGTTATTGAGTACTTAATTTTATTCAGTTAAATAACTTGGGTTAAATTGAGTGAAAGAGATTGCATTGTTCGAAAAGTAGAAAAGGAGAAATCATTATGGATTTGAATCTTTTCCTTGAAAATGATCTAGGTTTATTACAAGTGTAGCAGAAAAATTTATATTTTCATGCGTATTAGCAGTTTGGGGTCTCCCGATTTTAAAGAAAGATTCAGGCTTTTGTTAGCAAATTAACCTTTATTTCACCTCTTTTTGTACATGTCAGCAAATACAATGGTGTGCTGTATTGTTTGACCGTTGCAAGGATTGCATTTACAAACTGTAAAAAATTTTGCAATGTAAATGCATGAATATTGTAAACAAATTGATTTTGGATATGATTATGATTGATTGTTTTTCTGGTATTAAAAATAATTTCTGCGAATTTACAAAAGTTGATTTTTTGCATAAAATGTCTAAGAATTAAACATAAATTAAATTTAGAAACTTGTATATTTCTCAAAGCATGTAATTGAAATTTGAAGATATATTTAAGCAAGCATTTTCCTCTAAAGCGAAACAAGCCTAATTCCCTGTATACCAACACAGTTCGACATCCCAGCATCTGATTAATATTTTCCTAATTATCTAAGATTGTAAATGTATGTCAAACGTATTTTTTAGCACTTCATTCTGATTTCGGTAAACGAAATATGCCTCTTCCATATAAAAAATAGATACGAAAGAGTAGGTAAACCAACAAATGAAGTAGTAGCTTGTTCTAAACACTGCAGAGCTAATACAGGGTGAATAGAAGTCACTTTACATTTTGAAAATTCAATTACTTTTTTTCTATTAATATATTTCTTTTTCTCTTTTCAGAATTAAAAAAATATAATCCCTGGAAATTTTTGGCATGGATAAGTGTACAACAGAACAACGAGTGAAGATAATTGAATTTTACTTTGAAAATGGACGGTCAATTGGTGCAACGCAAAGATCGTGCGCCATTTTAATGTTCAACATCCCCCTAGTAGGCCTGCAATAAGGAACTTAGTGACGCGTTTTCAACAGACTTGACTTACAGAACCATGCTGTTGAAAACGCGTCACTAAGTTCCTTATTGAAGGCCTACTAGGGGGATGTCGAACATTAAAATGGCGCACGATCTTTGCATTGCGACAATTGACCGTCCATTTTCAAAGTAAATTCAATTATCTTCACTCGTTATTCTGTTGTAAACTTATCCATGGCAAAAATTTCCAGGGATTATATTTTTTAATTCTGAAAAGAGAAAAATAAATAATTTAATAGAAAAAAAGTTATTTAATTTTCAAAAATGTAAAGTGACTTCTGGGCCACCCTGTATATATTTTGCACAAAAACAATCTTTAATCGCTTTCGAAAAAATTGCATCACAAAATAAAAGTTTTATTAGAGAAAAAAAATTTTGAGTAAAATATAATGCTTTTGAGTAAAAATAAAATGCCGCAAATTTTATTTTGAATTCATTGCCAAGATTTAAAAACAAGCAAAAAGAATGATCATGCTTTACGAGAAAAAGTAAATAAATAATAAAAATATCCTCTTAAATATTTTTTTTAATCAAAAGTCGTCGGCAGAGCTTTACGTTTGAAAAAAAGTCGCAACTCCAGAGTGAGTACGCTCCGAGCGAGTACTCCGAGTACGCTACCTTGTTGTGATTTTCAAAACTACCGATAAAAGGTAAAACATTGCCACATGAGTGGCAGCGGCGGAATATTCACACGAAATATGGATATTCCGAGATAAGTTAGTAGGGAATTAATGCAAAACAAGTGAGTTTCATAAAAATTCTTTGTTTGCAATAAGTTATTTTACATTCGTTACGAACTTATTAGCAATCAAAGTTTTCTTCAAACTCCTCGTTAAAATTTTACATTTTAAAATTTTATGCAATCTAGAAAATTCTTGCTGATGATGTGCAATTTTTAATTTGATAAATAATACTATTGTTTAAAATAAAGGCGAAATTCCAAATGGAATTTTTAAACTATTACTAAGCCTGACAGAGAAAGAGAAAATTTCTTTCAGAACAGTTTATTTTTAGCATTGCATAGAATATCAACAGATAGTACTATTGAAAGAGAAATTTTGCAACAGTTTTTCAATTAATTACTTTTTGTAGATGCATCAGTTGTAATTCTAAAAGTATTATTCGTAGCATATTTTGACCGAATGAGAGATAGAAAAGGAAAAATAACTCGCAAAATAGAATGAGATACTATGTGATTTACTTTAATTTCTGACGTTTATTAATGCTTGTTGATTTCTCATTGCTTTTGTTATGGGATAGAATATCCACAAACAAAAAATTCGTTTCAAAGGAATGAAGAACAAAAAAAAAAAAAATCATGCATAGTATCAAGTATCACTGATTCATTCGGCTCAGAAGCAATGAAACGGCATGGATTTGTTTTACCTTTCGTAAACAATTGATTGGAGTAGTGAATGCATTAGGAATGTCTTTTTATTTCTGGTTGCCAAAAGTAAATTAAAAATATTTTTTGAAACAAATATAATTTATAGTTTGCCTTATTATTGTTTAAGTATTAATTAATTTCAGTTTAGTCGTATTTAATTGCTTCACTTTTTTCATATGCATGTGTTGAAACAAAACTATGGAGCGTGAAAGTATTATAATACAAACTTGAAAAGCTCTTTATGAAATCTTGAAATATACCACTGACATGTGAGGCAGAAAATCTATACTTTTCTCAGAACTTTGGGAAATTAAACGTGCGATCCTATCAACAGCTGTGATATTCATCGATAAGCGTAATGTGAGTAATTATCGATTAAATCATCAGGCAATGTATCCGATTATGAATTATTAATAAAATCTTTCACTAATATAAGCAATTTGTCACAGCTTGTGATTGGCTGAATATCATTATCTGCTAGAATGCGCATTTGGCTAAATTCCAGTAATACTACAGTCAACAAAGTTTCATTCAATTCAAATACTTTTAAACAGCTAAAAAGTCTATTTATTTAATAATTTCCATAAAAATAAAAGAGCCTGATTTTTCTCTCAACCCTAAAGATATTCTTAGTAAGTGAAATTATTGTGTGAAAATAAGATGGTTTTAATCAAAAACCGTATAGAATGGACAAACCAGTAAATGAACACTTCGTTTCTTTTTTTTTTTTTTTTCAAAAAATTAGTTTTTAGAACAGTTTTCTAGGATAATGCAGCAATAGTAACTTTCTTCTGAACATTTCCAAAAATAAATTGGCGACATAATGCTGTCTCATTGGAGTTAGGGGGGTTGCAGGGAAATTTTGAAATTGTACCTCAAAATGAAGCAAAACTTTCCTTCTTTACAAGCAAAAGCGTTTTTACAATAAGTTTCGTAAATTTTTTATTTTTAATGTTTTTGATACACCGTGGTTTTTTTAATTAGAAATGTTGGTCTAACAAATAGTAAATCACTAATTGTTTTTAAACAAGAGGATTATAGTCATATCAGCATAATCGTGGATCCTTAAGGCTCGTAATTGAGAAAAGTTTAAATTTACGAAAATTGGACATAAAGTTGCATTTTTTGTTAATTTTTATGGATGTATAATACCGAAAGATGATCTGTAAGCCGAAAAAAACATTTTTCCCCTTATGTAGTAGTATCCGTTACAGCTTTTCCATCCATAACATTCAAAAAACTAGTAAAGCAAAAGTTTTTTACAAATCACAAGGAAATAGTTCAATTATAAACCAAATTTAAAATTTGTTGCTCGATCGAAAGAAAGACGTTTACAATTATCTTTTCGTTTTTTAAGTATTCACCAATCGTACTTTTTCTGTCCGATATCATTAAAGAATAAATACAAGTTTTAAAGACCATAGACTGCTTGCAAGTTATTTATTCGTTAAAATATATTTCAGAAATTGATCTCTTCACAAACATGACTTAGTAATAATAATGCACAAACTAAAAGAATGCAGTTCTAACCACTTTATTTAAAGCAACTTCAAGTGTAAAACAGCGAGACCAACATATGTTGTTAACAAAGGCAAACATATACTGTTGAGTGTTGTTAAAATTATGATTTGAATTTCAGTTTAAAAACATCTTATAAACTATTTCCAATGAAATAAATACAGTCGATAATCTAGAATTTTTATTCTCAGTTTATTTTCACACATAAAATTAATAACCGGTAGATTATTATTTTTTCTAAACTTTTTTGCCAACGCTGTGACTTATAAAAATAAAACCAAGAGGGGGAAAAGAGAAGATAGTTCATGCATCATGAATAAACTGTTCGCTTTCCAGTTTTATGGATATAAGATTTCATGCTTCTTTGCATCAGAACTTGCTAATAATTCATCCGCATTTGTATTGCCACGTGAGCTCGTTATAGCTTTACGGGTTTTGAATAACTCGTAAAAGAAGAAACTTTTTTTTTTTCATTTCATGAACGCTGCTAGAGTATTCGGAGGTAATTTGAAGAAACTTTATGGCCGTATTACTATACTTCTTTTGAAGGAACTAATTTGCATGAAAATGCGAGAAAGGAGTATGTTTTTTACATGCAAGAACGTTAGGGTATAGGTACGTGTTTCACATATCGGTGTTCAGATAAATAGTTAAGTTTTTTTTTTTTTATCTGTAACACAATTTGCGTTAATTTTGATTTAAGTTTAGTATAAAACTATCTAAATTAGAAAAGTAATATTTAAAGATGAAAGCGATACAATTTATACATTTTACAGGTTTAAAACCTGAACGATTGCTTTATTCTATCGAGAATATTAATAATTTTTAAGATTTTGGTTAAGGTTTTTAAAAGACGAATTCAAAGTTACCGACCCCATTTTTTTTTGTGGAATGGGAACACTCGGCTTTTTTTTTTTTTAATTTAAGAAATGACAAGAATATATGACGAACGCTCAGCACTAGGGGAAGACCGCCTATATTGGACCACTGCTTAAATTAGACCTCGGGTTTAAAATATAGTACAGAGATCTCTACTACAGTTTAACAGTAGAAATATAACGTTTTAAGAAAAAAATCAATGTGTATGAAGTTTCACCAATCTTCGAACTGTTTAACGCGAGTTACGGCTTGATTTGTGTTGAAAACGTGCGAAATCTTATTTTGCCGACTTGCTTCTAGAAGGATAACTCAAAAACTTGTAAGTTGCGGTAAAATGCTGTTACAGTATTATAATCTGTGTTTAATAAGGATTACATCGATGTATTTACATGCGCGATTGTGATAGTTTTTGATAGAGCAATGAGCTGAAGAATAAAAAATGGCGTGTTTTCCTTTATTGGACCGAAAAAAATTTCCTATATTGGACCGGTGGTCCAAATTAAGAATATGATTTTAAACAAGACTTTTTATTAATCGTAACATAAAATAAGCGACTGGTCTTATTTAATAGCGTAGTTAAAATTATTTTAAGCATGCTTTAACACCTATTTACGATATTCATTTAAACTTTTTTATCAAGCACATTTTTATCAAGCAGAAGCTGCAACTTCTTAAAATTAAGGTTTTTTGTTCTCTTCATCCATTAAGCTGCAGTTTCAGGTTGTTAAACATAGTTATTAACTAAAATAAATTTTACGCTGTTTTACCGAGAGAAAAATATGAAATTCTTCGATGTTTTCAAAACGATTTTAAAAGGAAACATTTCATATGCCACTAAAATGTTCAATGTAGATGAAGCCGGTTTTTTCACGGCCCAAAAGCCCCTAAATATATTGAGATATAGAGCTAAACATCAGGTTGGAGCAATAATGAGTGGTGAACGTGGTAGAAACACACTGGTTATTTGCTGCATGAGTGCAACAGAATTGCAAGCTCCCCATGCTTATTTTCAAAAGATTACGTTCCATGTATGAACTTATCATAAAAGCTTAACTGGTGAGCAATATGCTTATTCAACAAAAAAGGTTGGATCACAAACGATAATTCACACAGTTGATATACCATTTCATCAAAACTCTGAAGCCAATAATGTAAAAAGAATGTCCTTCTATTAATGTATTAGGCACAGCACTTACATAAATAACATTGATGCAATAAACTTGTCAAACGAGAACGATTTAATAATGCTTTCTCTTTAAGCACATCATGCACGTAGATGTGGTCTTTATTCAGTCTGCCTACATATTTAAATCGAGTACATGATACATTCATGCGAGAACATCTAATGAGATCCATTATCTAATATCGTTTAGGAGAACTGTTTGGTAACTCTTATGAACAAACCGAAATCAAGGCTATGGCAAATACTGTGAGTTGATTCCAAAGAACAGGAGTTAGGCCTGTCAATTGACATGTGCTTAATGACATTGACTTGGCTGCAACAGATAGAGGCAAGTAGTCCAGATAAACTACTCAAAGTGAACAGGTTACATGTTCCGTGTAAGTTGTACACCATATACAAGAACAAGAACTAGTAACGACTTAAATTAGTACAAGTTCAGCAGAATCGGCGGATAGTTCTCAGCAAAACATGATTGCCAACTCTAACTATGATTTTGTAAAGCCGGATCACATATCACCTTTGCCTAAAAAATAGAAAGAACAAAAAGGAAAGCTATCTCAGCAATCATTCTAAAGCCATATAAAAGAGACATAGATCAGAAAAAGTCATACAAGAAGAAGCAACAAACTGCAAAAAACAATTGTTATTGCAATATTTGTAATAGAGATGAAGTGCAAAACATGATTAAGAGTATGAAATGCCATCGGCGAGTTTATCAACACTGCCTAAGTGAGGCCGAAGCAAAAGAAATTCTACTGCAAATCCTGGAAAAAAACTGTATAGTTCAAATATAAACTATTCTGTGATATCCTGGTACGGTCCAATTTAGGAAGCGCATGGTTCAATTTAGGCACATATATTCCTAAATTGGACTTTTGCAACTTTTTATAAGATAATTTTTTAAAAAATAATTTTCATATTTTCAGAAAATATAAACTCCTAGGGCGGTTCCTGATTAAATTTAGCTTGCGATGCTCTATTTTGTATTTCTGTTTTGCTTCACATTGAGCGACACAGGCCTCCTGTTCTTAGGGGGTCCAATATAGGCGGTCTTCCCCTAATTGTTTACTAATAAAAGACGGCCGACGAAGGCAAATATGCTTTACAAGATAAGCCTGCTCATGGAAAACTTTGATGCATGTGGCTCTAGAACAATATAGAGCTGGTAACAATAGGACTTATGCCTATTAAAAGAGAGTTAGAAATATGGTATACTCTGAATAACCTGATCAAAATGAAAACTTTTCAAAGTACTAGCACTATAGTCCGAAAACAGGAATTACTGCTTAGTTGTCATGCTAACAACTACACGAATTTTCGAATCTTATAAACGGCTTCAATTACTGGTCTCTGAGTCCCTCTAGTCTCTGCTATTGCATTAACATTTTTTCCACATTAGCTACAGTTTAAAGGTGCTGTAAGCCTAGTCTTAATCTCCATAGACGTCAAAGCAGTAGCCCATCATAAGTGGCTGTCTCATAGCTGTTGCGAAGATATTTGAGGCAGTTCAAAGGCCTGAGCTAAATCGAACAAGCGTGATTGTTTTCAGACATGTTAGCAGGAATGTTACCAGCTTCTAAGAAGGATTCCACTGCTGAAATTCACTGCAAACCTGATTGGTTTATAATTGGGTGTGCATGTCACATGTGTGTGTGTCACATGTGCCCCTTTGTCTAGAACGCTTTTAAGGAAACTTTCTGGAAACATTTTACAACACCTCTGGAAACACTTTTCAAAAGACTATATTAGTTCTTCACACCTTTTTCCACCAATTTTTGAAACCCATTTTATTCCATTTTTGAACACAGACACATGTCCCCTTTTTTAGAACACTTTAAGCATGTATTTGGGGGCTCTTTTTAGAACAATCTTGGAACACATCTTGTTTCCAAAGCCGTTGATTTTTTACAGTAATTTTCTTTGTTTGCGCTTTATCAACTGCAATTCTTGAAGATGGCAATAAATGCGACTTTTTCTTTTCAATTTATAATACAAAATTGAAACCTGAAAGTGGGGTAAACCGACACAACTTGAATGGCTACATATGCCAATTCCTGCCTCTGAACTAGCATTACGATGAGTATTTAAATATGAAATTCAATGCAAACCATTTTTCCACCTCGAGGCTACACCCCTTTCCCCTCCAGTCGTTTCAAAGAAAGCAATGATTCCGCAAGAGCACCCAAATGTGTTCCTTATCTGTTCTTAAATACGTCCCGAATCTCACCTCAAATGCTCCCTTAATCTGTTTAATGAATCCGTACATTCTCAAATGTGTTCCCAAGTTTTAATTCAAAAATGTAATGACAGAACACAATCGGTACACTCTCGAAACACTTTCTTTATAACAGAACAAATTCAGAACACTTTTTGTTACGACTAGAAAATTCCAAACCCTTGTTTATTACACATTCATGCAACTTAAACTTTTTTCAGAATTAAAGTGCTCCAAATCTGTCCCAAATGCTTGTTGGGAATTTACACTGTTGATTTTTCAAGAGAAATTTACTCTTCGATGTGACCTTGATTTCTTGACAATATCATCAATAATTTAGCAAGATGCTGTAAATCCTGCATTTCAGTCTTCTGTCTTCTCAGCAGTTGAGCTCTAAACTATTGTTAAATACCACTTTGCGTATCTTTTATTCCTTACGTAGATTTTTTTTGACCAACAGTGCAAAACCGTATACCTGAGCAAAAACCGTATAGTAAAATTACCTTTTAAATCATTTGGAGCTTAACCTTTTATGTCCCAAATTAAGTTATGAATGATTTCTTATGTATTTTTTTGGTTTTTTTAGTTGAAAATAGGTCAAAAAACATATTCATCGAGTAAAAAATGTTTTTAAATTTTGGGGTCTAAGGCCCCCCTTCCTGTTAGGGCCCCCAAGAAAACTGTTTCCCATCGCAGGTACCATCTGTCGGCCTCTCAGCGAAGTACAAGGAGTGGTACTTAAAAGCTTCAGCATGATTCCAGCCGTTTGGGATTCATAATACTAAATTATTATAAGCGGGACTTCTGAGTCCCGCTGGGGCATAAAGGGTTAAATCTTGCGCAGCACTGTAAGCGCCAAGAAAAAGGGTAAAAACGTTTAGGGTTTTAAAGTTTAGGGTTTTCAAGTTCAGTAGTAAGTTAGAAGTTAGGTATGCTGGTCGCGTGTTAGAAGCGTTTGGACTAAAACTGGTCAGTGCTGTTGTGGATACGAGCGTTAAATCTAAAAAATTCTCTTGTCCAATATTTTTAAACATTCGTGTCTATAAATATGTACTCATAATATGCGAGGTACAAATGAATATACATGGATATCTTGTAAATAGAAATGTGCACGGTATATAATTATGCTGTTAAACAATACCAATATTTCAATGTTTGCTAGAAAACTGAAAATCTCGATCAACGCATGCAGCATGTTCTGAAATGAATACTATCACATTCTAGAGAAAAAATGGAAAATTTTGCATCTTATAATGTTGAACATCAATTGGGATCACATACAATAAATATTTCATGAACATGTTGCATTAAATTCAAATAGCAAAATCCGTAAAATCGTATCCCTCGAGCTTACGATAATGTTATGCAGAGTAGATTTGTTCCGAAGATATTCTTTGTTTAAAGATTTCCAGTGTTATGTTCCTTGGTTTGAGATTGAATTTTCTATTCTTTTCGAGATGTGTGTTCAGATACGGTACGTGGGTTATTGAATTATGCATGATATACCAACGCATTATCACCAATCTTGAAGAATATAAATTAGAAATCAGAAACAAAAGTCACAGTTTACAACAGGAGTGAGGAAACATACTTTTAGTGACATATGTGTCTCATAACAAATGATATCGCACAAGTATTTTGTAAAAAAACACATCAGGGTCTAAGATTAAGACTGGATGAGCATTGGAAAATGTCTTTAGCATTAGGTTTGTAAGTAATATTTAACCGTTTTCACAGGGAGAAAAAATAATGGAATGTGTGTTTAATGTATAATTTATCTCAACTTTGCATTATTTCCTACATGTATGGAGAGGAAGCTTGAATTTCTCCATTAATATTCTACAATAAAGAATGCATTTTAACTATAGCATGAAAAAGCATACAAAGGTATTAGTACAAAATTGCATTTCATGCATTATTTTTAGTTTAATTTAAAAGTATCCAAATAGACACAAATTCGAAATTATGAGATTTAGATTAATTTGGGAATCTTTACCGTACTAAGCCAGCACTAGTTCTTGTTCACATGGCGTAAATTCTGCGCATGCGATTCTGGCATTTTGGATCTGACCAGAGATTCAAAATGGCAGAAGCGTCGGTCTGGATTTACGCAAAAGTCACACCACCTCTTATGACTTGCGAGATCTTTGCTTCGTTTAAGAAGCTTTGCGTGAAAAAAATTGAAAATAAACTGTTTGCAAAATTAAAATATCTTTTGGCTCTATGTTTTTTTTTCTTGTTGTGCTTATTCTACCAATATCAGTGACTAAAAGTCTTACTTTTGACTGAAAGAATACCTCCATTACTTTAACACTCTATGAGACAGCTGAATGCATGTCATTAAAATTTACTTCGGTGCACTAAAAGCGATTTCCCTAAAATAACTGGAAAAAAGAAAAAAAGAGGTTCTTCTGCGTGCGTAGGTTTATTCAGCCCAAACCTATCACTTCCTCATGAAAATCACATACTCACTCTAAAATGTGTGTGTATCAACTTAACCCTGTATAATCTAGATTCGGTCTCCCCTACCGAAGGGTAAGTCTGATTAGTTTTTTCTGACTTGGAAAGTCAGAGTAGCTCTAGCTCACAAAAATAATATTATTACGAATGAAAAACCGTACTTTACCCTTTATGTCGTAAATTAATTTAACAATGATTTTTTTTTTTTTTTTGAGTTGCAAATACATCGTAAAATATTTTCACCGAGCATAAAATTTTGAAATTTTTGAGGGGTCTAAGGCCCACTGTGCCTTAGGCCCCCAAGAAATCTTTCTGATCGCGGGTACCATCTGTTGACCTCTCAATGAAGTAAAAGGAGTGGTACTCAAAAACTTCAGCATGATTCTAGCCATTTAGGATTCATAATACTAAATTAATAAAGGCGGGACTTCTGACTCCCTTCAGGGCATAAAGGGTTAAGACAGTAAAATATTGCCAATCATCAACAGATATAAAGCATTCGTTAAAATCAAATCTAAAATCGCACGTTAGGTTATCATTATCATTAAATCATTTAAAAAAAGTTCAACTATTATAACGACTTAAGATAGCGCAGTTAAAGTATGATTTGACGAATATGAGGTTTTCTGGTGATTCGGCGTAACTGACTGAAATGATTATGGGATTGATTGTAACAGCTAAAATTCCCATTTTAGGACCAACATGATACCAAAACTTACTGTATTTCAAACTTACTAAATTCCGACTTTGCATGATGATATTAAAAGGTTACAGTTAGAGTCACAATTTGTCCCTAAAAGCCAAAAAAAGGAAAGAAAAGAAGAAACAGGAAGCTTTCTGCGAATAGAATGAGATTTTTTTCCTCAATAACATCATTTTCTATTAGCTGTGTGTGTGTGTTCAAGTCTTTCTAAACAAACATATAAAAAATTTGAAAACGAAATGTTTTACTTTCATAATAATAAAAAAAAATTCTGCTTTCAATTTTGTTTTCTGCAGTTACATTTTATTTTTTTTTTGTGCATTAAAAATGTACAAAAAATCTTATACGGTCTACGTAAAATAAAATAATCTAATCTTATACGGAATACATTATCTTAGAATCTACATTACTAACGCTGCTTTTCAATGAATAGTTTCTTTGGGCTTGTGGAAAATACATCAATACCTCAGTTACTGAAAATTATTTTTAACCATGTCAAAATTTACTTACAAATAATAACCTTATTGTTCCGACATGCATAAAGCAAAAATTAGCATAAAAATAACTTTAATCTCTCGTCAGTATCAAAAATAAATTAACTTCATTCTTAAAATTTCTTAATAAAAGCTGTTCTCTTAAGATATGATGTGTTAAAAATGTATCTAAACATGGATTTTTCTTTAAAGATAATTTGCTTTTTATCGAAACTGATGTACATTAATGACTTAACACTCTCCAGCTGCTTATTTTACCGAGATAAATATATAGATAGGCAAAATAAAATTTTAGCTTTTAAAAAAATAACTAAAATAATGTGAAAAATGTAACCGCAGAACAAAGTTCTATTTGTCTAACAAAACATCCTTTCAATTGTGCAAATGTTATTAAGTCCTTTTGGGCGTCTTAATCACTTAATTATAGATTTCTGCCACTGATTTTTTAGTAATACTATTACAAGAAAACACGTACATGGTTTTAGGTTGTAGTTTGTAGAAATAATATTTTCTTTTTACTCCTGATTACTTCTTCAAATATCATGTCCTTAAAATCTTAATAATATGCATATCAAATGCCGTAAAATTTTAAAACATCTAGAAGCACGTTCAAATTCCATTGTGCAATGTGCACTGTAAAAAATTAATGTTATTTTTTCAGTATAATATAGCTAAATTTATAGTAATAAACTGCAAAACTACGACTTTTACTGTACTAAATTGTAAAATTGCTAATTTTACAGTAAGAAACTAAAATTGCTAATTTAACAGTTTATTACCGTGCATTTTACAGTTTTAAACAGGAATCTCTGCTGCCAGCATTATGCTGTTGTTTTTACAGTGTAATGCAGCTAAATTTTACGGCAATAAACTATAAAATTGCTATCTTTACAGTAAGAAACTGTTAAATTGCTGGCTTTGTAATACTGTGCATTTTAGTTTTAAATTAGAACCTCGGCTGCCAGTATTAGGCTGTTGTTTTTACAGTGTAATGCAGCTAAATTTTACGGCAATAAACTGTAAAATTGCTATCTTTACAGTAAGAAACTGTTAAATTGCTAGTTTTGCAGTACTGTGCATTTTAGTTTTAAACTGGAACCTCGGCTGCCAGTTTTATGCTGTAAAAACAACAGTTCCTTTTTTGCAGTGTGTAAATTAAAATCTCTTGTTTTGGTATTAAACAACTATTGAGGAAGTTGCATTCAAGTCATAATGACAGAGAAAAAAAACTTTTGACAGCATAACAACGACTAAGAGACATGTAATTAATGACACTTTGAGTTAACATTTTTAATGATCAATTATTCAGTAAAACAATGTTAAGCAAAAGTCAAAATCCAAACAGAATATTAAAAAACTAACTCAATGACTACATGAAGCAGATACTTTTATCAATAGGATTGAAAATTTACTTTATAAATGCTAATCTTTTAAAAGACTCTTAAGTTCAAATTATCTACATGTTAATTATTTGGAAGTAATTGACTGGAACAAGTTAAAAGTTGCTAAAAGGGCTTAATCAGCTGACACGGAAATTAATGATGTTATTATGATTCTTTATGAAAATCATTGTTTGCTTGAAAAGTGGTAGATAGGTGATTTGACGTTTTCTTTATCTTTAAAGTAAACTAGAAGACATCTGTGATTAATTAGCTTCATGCGAGAAGATTAATTTCAAAGTTTTTTTTATTAAATTTGCTTAAGGTAGGATCATTAATTAAATTCACTTCATAATTGAGGTTTTTTAAAATTTGTGCAAAAATGTTTCGCTTTGTTTAAAATTCTCATTTGCTGTTTTGCAAAGTGGTGACTAGTTTATTTTGAAGATATACACCTAAAAAGCAATTCTTATTTAACTATGACAAGAAATTTGAAAAAAAAGCAATTCAATTAGCAGTGTGCTATAGATTCAAACGTCTCGTATACTGTCTAGCTGCGTATTGCTCGTCTGGCAGTCACGATCGCTTCCATTTGAAAAAGGGGTGATAGGATAAGGAGACGCACTTGCCGGTGTTTTCGCTTCTTACTTCCTGTTGAATGTTACTTCGCATTTCTCCCCTATTTTGAGGAAATCCAAAGAGACCTCAGGCATGCGCAGATGCGAGGAAGATTTTACGATAAAAGATTAGACAGTATATCATTTTATGCAGGTTTCTAAATTGTAATCTAAACAAAAATTTTACTTGAAAGATTTAGTTTTCTTTCTTCAGAAAAAAACCTGGTAAAAATCGCAGAATTTGCTTGAAATAACCAGAGAAAAAAAAGACAGAAAGTAGGAAAAAGAAGGAAAGTAAAGCTATAAAAATATAACTACAGGATGGTTAAAACTAAACCAAAAAATTATATCCTCATATTTCTGGTTCTACACAACTGATCCACATGAAGTTGCATATATGTAGTCCGCAGCCGATGTTTTTGAAAACACAAAGTTTTTTCCTGTTAATGTGAATTTTGCTATTATTTAATACATACACAAATGAGTAGCTAGGGCAATATCTGTATTAGAAGATACATACAGTTCTGCACAGGAAGAAACGCGTACTAAACGTAAATCTCGTTTATCAGAATAACTTGGTAGTAAAGAGATTGCTTAGACACCACCGTGCGACTAAACAACTGCACATAATGAGAAAGTTGTGAAAAATGTTTCTGCAAAACTTGTCATCTCACACACTTTCTCAATTGCTTCCTCATTGATATCACCAAATCTTAACCGCTATGACTTATGGTTCTGGGAGTTTTTCAGTTGTCTTCATCAAAAAAGGTATAACTAATGAACATAGTTTGAAATTTAGCATTATACACCATGCCTCTCATTCCTACTGACATGTTGTGTACAGCTGCTGAAAATGTGGTAGTCCTCTTTGAGTATATTGTTGGAATACAAGGAGTGTACACAGAGCGCATAGGTGTGTAAATAAGTAAAATATTTCAGTGTCATTGATTTTTTAACTGTTATCTTTTCTTTTTACATCATTAAATCACCAACTGGAGGAAAAATTTTAAACTGCACCATTTCAAAAAATTCTCGTCTGGGTAACCAATATAACACTAATGTAGAATTTCATTTAAGTTCGTCCACTGGAGCCGGCACAATAAGCATCTGAGTAATGTCAGTTTTGTATTAAATGCATGTAAAATAAAGACGTCTACCCCAACTAAAATGTTTATATTACCTCATTCAAAGAAAGAATTCTTCGAAAATAAATCAGCGTGTAACGAAAAAAGATACGAAAACAGTTTTTCTTACTATTCTTTTAAAACACATGCACTCCAAAGTTTAAATTAAAATTAAAAATTTCGTAAAATAGTAGTTTTCTTTTGCTAATCAAGTAGTGCATACTTTTAAAATTCGAAATCTACTTAAAAGATGCAAACAGTAAAAATATAAATTAATGAAAAAGTGAAGGTGAAGATAAACATCTGCAAGTGTTTTATGTTAATAAATATGTCATTCAATGAAAGAAAATTTTAAAATTTCAGTTTCTTATAAATCAGCAGGTGGTACATGGGCCGGAAAACAAATTACCTTTTTGTTCGCTTACCATACATTTTATTTCCACACATTGATTCCATAACTTGGATACAGCCACAGATTTCTTTAGCTCCCGAAGTGTTTGCCTTTTTTACATCCGATCTCTCAATCATTTTTGATAAATCTTCCATTAATCTTGCAACACTTGCGTTTGATGCTTTATTTATCGCAACTGAGCTCTCGCGTTCCAAAGGCAACACTTTTTTGAGCTGTGTCCTGAGAAAGAGAGTTTTTCAATAAGTTGAATTAATATCATAATTGTGCCTTTCAGTTATGTCATGTTTAAAAAAACAAAATGCTTTTTTTCCTTTTTTTTTAAAGATGAAACAGTGTTTTTACCCAGAAATATTTTATTATTAATAAGTATTTCTAGTATGCAATTCGGAAAAGGTGAGGCGAACCAAAAAAAAACTTGAGAAATAATGTATATGACAGCTTTAGTAACCCATGTGCAATCCTCCATACAAAAAAACTACAAATTAATAAAGTAAATATTCACAAAATTGAGTAAAACATTCTCCCGAATCGACAAAAGAGCTATTTGTTTAAAGTTATGTTTTGCGTATAACAACAATCTAAATTTTACATTACAATAATTGAGCAACATGTGTACCTAAAATTTATTATGTTCGTAATTACTAGTTCTGTATATTATTTATGGAACAATAAAATAGTTTCTTTATACGCCACTATTGTACTTTCCTGTTAAAAATTCTGCTTTCTAGTCTTAAAATTATCAACTTGATCTAATATCACACAAATAAACAGTAGAATTAATTGATTTGATATCAGCAATTACTGGGCTTGCTCTTCTTCTTCTAAAATGCGTATTTTTGTTATTAGTATTATAAATATTATTGAGATTCTTGAAGACGAAATTCATTATAACGAACTCTGAAGCCCAAAAAAAGATCTGCCGCTATAATGAGAGTTCGATATGACGAAAATGCATGAGATATTGCATGTGTTTTAGTTATAGTGAAAAATACTGGAATAACGATTACACTTTACGTCTTATTCAAAAAGATAACCAGGAAACTAATGAAATAATAAATTGTCGATTCAAAATAGCAAATATATTACGCATACATTAAACATAACCTTTAAAAATACGTTTAACGATAAAATTCATTGATAATTACGAGCTATTATAGAATTTCTATTGGTAATAAATATTTCGTTATTCTACTTACAACGTTTTTTTACGGATCAACCTCCGTACTTTCCCCTTAGAAACATAAAATTATTTAATATTAGTCACCAATTAGATAGTCTTGAGTACCCAAAAAACAAGTTTACTTAAGGTTGGACGTTATATTGAAATGAGTGATTCTCTTTGGGTGTTGTAACCTAACGGATGCAAAATTATCTATGCATCTATGGAGTAGCAAATGGAAAGTCATCATCTGTCGCTATGAGGAAAGGACGCAGTAATGAGAAGTCATTCTACAGATGGTTAGGTCATTCCATAGTGACTAACGTAACATTCAGATCTGATTTTGTAACTGTTTTTACTTGTAACTTAAAGGATAAAAAATATTTTTTAGTTATGCTGGTGGATTTAAAATGTACATGGTACCTATGTATATTTTCTGCTAAAAATTTAAATTAAAATTTCTGACAGTAGATATTTTTTCCACCAAAATAGCAGCGTAATAGGTTTCCAACCCTGAAAATTAATGCTCATGTTGTGAAGCAAAAATTTTTCAAAGTTAAGCAAGTGTTAAAAATTGAATGATATACTTGAAAAATGTGTAAAGTTGGCTTTTAAAAACGTAAAACACATTTATTATTATTATTATTAGTATTATTTTTTTTTGTCTTAAGTGTCACTTTTACTCAAGATGGAGTGTGACTAACGTTCCCATCGAATAACAAACAGTAAAAACACTACAAACTGTATTTATTATGGCTAATCTCCGTGATAATTACAATACTTTCTTCTTATTTTGTATGATTTTTATTTATTTATTTATTTTTTGATACTGTTTTCCCTTCGGTATTTTTTTTTTCTTCGGCTGAGGTTGACATTTCTATGGAATGACCCAGTTAACTGTATTAACAATACTGTCTAGTTTTGGTTATATTATTTTTTCAAAAACAGAATAATTAATGATAATATGAAAGAAATTAGAGCACAAAAGGGTTTTAAAATATTCAAATTTTTTGAATGATAAGCTATAGTTCATTTCCGAGAATGTATCATATTACTGCATTTTTGGGTCATTAATTCCATTTCTTTTCATTAAAAAAAAGACCACCTTGAAACTTAAGCAAAAGATTTTTCTATGTATTTCATTTACCACGGTCTTCTTTGGATGATCAATGTCAAATATTAAAATTTGAACTGCTTCTTTAAAAGAATGTGCCAAGGAATAAATGTTTAACATTTACGATCCCAGTTTTTTAATCAAGCAATAGAAAAACCAAAAAAAGAAATCTTCGAATTTCTTCGGATCGATAATAAGTTTAAGGCTGTCTCTTTCATATTTATTTTGTATCGAGATAAGGGAAAAAATCACAATAGCTGAAAAAAAAAAGAGTATGAACCAGCTGGCATCAATTCTTTTTTAGAAGCATTTTTACTGAAAAGAAGATAACACTAAAAATAGATTTAATGAATCATAAAAGTTCACTTAAAGGAGTTTTTGCGCAGGGTGTGAATGAAGATATAAGCAACAAGGTAAAAGTATGCACACAGTGTAAAATTGTAAATCAGTTTGATTTAAAGTGACGTAAAGCCTCTGCTTAAAGAACCTTTTTTTTTATATTATTCTTTTGGTTTATTCATGCAGAAGTAGTGTAGAAGAGAATGGAATGAAACATTTTGCTTTAACATAAAGTAGGTTCGGGTAATAAGGCCTAGCTAAGAGAAATTTCACATAAAACAAAAACTACGAATCTGAATCAACAAATTGCAATATTAACTAAACATACAGACTCATTACTATAAGACCCATACTGTGTGTGTGTGTGTGTGTGCGTGCGCGTGCGCGCGTGTGTGTGTGTGTGTGTGTGTGTGTGTGTGTGTGTGTTGTAATCGTACAAACAAGTTCGAAGGTATTTTATTTGGCAATTAAGGGTAAGTGTTCACTGTTAAAACTTTTAAGTTTTACACTCCAGCTTTCGGGGCTGTAACGTTTACAGAAACAGCGAAATTCTATAGAGAACAAAAATGGAACCCTTAAAAGCACTATTTTTGCTCTCTGTGGCACCCTAGAGATCATCTGTGGCTGCACTATAGCACCTCTCAGCCAAAAATGGCACTGATATGTGCGCCATTTTTCCTCTATATGGTTGCTGTTGGTGATACAATTGTTTCATCTCTAGATGGTGCTATATGCAATCCGCAGTTTCAAAAGTGCATCATTCTTTATGTGAGAAGTATTTCAAAAATAAAAATCCTGTAGCAGGAGGAGCAGGACCCCACCAGTGAGGGAGGAATGGGATATGTTTTAGTTTGGAACCCGAAACAATTTTGTATTAGGTAGTGTAATTTTCAGATGTTATTTAATGGGAATTTTCTCAAACAAATTTCCAAAACCATGCTAAATTTTACATTAGCTTTCAAAATTTTACAATTAAAAGACAAATTACAATACAATTAATTACGCAGCCTTATATAATTATGATTTTTTTTTAGAATTGTATAACTAAAAAGATTTAATAGTAATCTTTATCTTCTCATCTTTTCTGACGTTATTGTAACAAAAAGAACGTTTTAATTTCATAACTATTTATAACAAAAACAACTGTTAAAAGACCGACTGAGTAAAGCCCAAGAAATTGATATAATCAAATTTTCACCTCGAGAAAATTAAAAAAAAAATCAAACCGAATTTTTTTTTTTTTTTTTTTTTGTAATCTGAAGATTTTGTATCGGCTTGATTCGAGCTAAAGAGTATGAAATAAAGTTAGTATTTGATTTCTTGTCAATATTTCTCAAAAATTTTAGTTTATCTTAATATATTTAAATTCAGGCTAATTTTAAGCAGCCTCTCTCTAAATTTTTAAATTTAAATTTTATTAAATGTGAATTGAAAAATTGAGAGTAGAAGAAATGTGGGTGGTATATTAAAAGCTATTCGTACTATGGTGCCTATTTCTTCTCTTAAATTTTTAGTTTAAATTTTATTTGCTAATTTAGCCTGGATATAAAATAATAAGGCAAACTAAAATGTTTGAGAATTGTAATAAAGAAATTAAATAGTTACTTTATTTCTTGCTTTTTAGTGAAAATCAATCAGATGGAAAAAATCTTTGGATTTCGAAAAATATTTTAAATATTTTATCTCAAAATAGTTTCGTTTTGAAATTTATTTGAGGTGAATAGTTTTGAAATTAAAAAAAAAAAAACAGTATTGTGTTTTGTTTCAATCCTAATATACTGCGCATAAAAATATAATGGCTTATTTTTTACCGCTAACTTGCTCCAAATATTACCTAGTTTGTAAGCTCAAATTGGAAAGCAATTTTTTGAAAGTGTGTTGTGAAAAACAAAAGGACTTTTACACCGATTACCTGACTTGAATCTAAGAATAATTTTAAAGCCCGACCACTCGAAAAATTTTAAATAACTCTAAATCTTAATAAAACCCAAAATCTAAATATTCCTTCAGCGCTCAAGTTTGTTTTTTAAATTTGCAAACAAAAGTTTTCAATTCGCCATTTTTTTTTTCATTATTTTTGGCAACAATCAAAAAACGGAAGCAACTATTTACTATAATTTTATATTGTTTTTGGTATCACGTTAAAAGTGGAAGTAAAACATAAATTTTATGACAGAAATAGTTTACTGCGAAAGCCTTTAAAAAATATGTGCTCCAAAATAACATTTATTTTGAACAAAACATAAACTTACAACAAATTTGAGATGTACATGATTTTAAACCTCTTACGTCGACGATTTCTTCGGCAATCAACCTTCACAAGAGGTAATCATTTCTCCATCGATTGTACAGCCCGATTACAATCATTCAAAGAAAATTTGGAGAGCCTGATGTAGAAATCACATTGAAGCATGACGTTCGAAATTACCTTCAAAATACTGATTTATAAAAATGACCTAAAAACCTGAAATTTTTTGCTGAAACTTTAGCTGAACTGAAAGAAAATGAGGTAAATGTATGTCATGGGTATTCAATTCCTTTCTGGAGCTCGGGAGAGCTTCTAAGTTGGCAATATACCAATTTTTACTGACGAAGGTCCTTAAATTATAGGAAATGTCTCTTCTCATATTCAGGTAAGAAGTAATCTAAAGATATTTGTAAGATGCCACACATGACAATTAAATGATAATATTTGCACTGCATTATTCTGTTTCTATGGTATTATTTTGATTAAAAAATATAAGGAGGAAATCTAATAAAATTTGTGATTGACTATATCTCTAATAAGAGTGGCGACAAAACTGATTGGTGCAGTATATCAATTTTAAATACATAAATACGACAGCTGAAAAGAAACAATTAAATGTTTAAAACATGCTTTATGAAATTTTATGTTATTTTTATTTTTATCTATTATTCTTGGAAAAAAAACTGCATTTACCTCTTTGGATCTTGATATTCTTTGATCAATATTTTTTTATGTTAAAAAAGTCGATATACTAAGCTGAGTAGTGAGTACTTGTAGTTTAAAAATCCAGTATTCTAAGCTTTCAGAAGTAAGCCTGAATTTTTAAGTTGTCCAAAAATTGCGCATTTTTTAATTAGCAATAATTGACTTTGCAGATGCTTCCTTTTGAATACAATCATCCTTTACGTACATCATCATTTACATACAATCATCCATTTTTACATACAATCATCCTTTACATACCATCTGCCTTTTACATACAATCAGTTCTGTGGAAAAATTACTACAGAAATTTCCGAGATTCCAACGCTGGTGGAGGAGATATCCATGCTTGTTCTTTACTGCTCCAATACTTTCAGAGGAGATATTAAATGAGATGTCATAAATGAGTTATCCATAGCATTGAACTTTTTTTTGTAACTTGTAAGCAAGTCTTCAATTGTTTTTATAGAATTTTTCTCATTTATTGATACACACTTCATAGTCTGACTCTGATAATTTGACTTTCAATCTTCTGAGATTTAACATATTTTGTTCGACGTAATCGAAGTTTTATAATCCGGATTAAACAAAGACAATGCTTATTGGTATTTTGCCACTCTAAGAATTTCTCGTCTTTTAACCCAAGTATAACTGAGTTTTTGTACAAGCATCAAGTTACCAAGTCAAACATCAAGGCCTAACATCTCGTTATCATCGCCGCGCAGAAATATACAAAATTTTCAAAAACCATCTCCGGACGCTGTTTTTGAAATTACTGAACTCCAAATATTTAAATAAAATATTTTGTAAAATATTAAGCGAGTAAAT
Source organism: Uloborus plumipes (assembly GCA_038373865.1). Lineage (NCBI taxonomy): Eukaryota > Metazoa > Arthropoda > Arachnida > Araneae > Uloboridae > Uloborus > Uloborus plumipes. The sequence goes on from JAXGGA010001103.1 coordinate 80,947, forward strand.
ATGTCCTACTTCAATTTTTCCAAGCCTGGGTACGGAAAAATCTTCTTGCAACTACTGAAACTCGTGCATTTTTTATGCATCAATTTTATAAACATGTTAATCAAATTCAACTGGGTGCCTGGAAGAAAGGGAATGACTTCTCTTCCTAAAGATTAGGAAATTCTTTACACGTAATTAAATTATAATAATTGGAGCTGCTAATATTCATTTGAGTAAGACCAACAGTGAAAATATTAAAAAAAAACCTTTGTAGTATTATTATATATACTATCTTAAGTCCTATAATACATATTTTGAATTTTTTTTGAGAAAAGCTAATAAGTTCGAGAAAGTCTTAAAATCAAGAAAGTAATATCTCTTTGATTTCGCGAATGAATTTATTCATTGTATGGGAAAACAATTTTTAATCTGGATATTCTTTTCAACATTTTACAGCTTAGTAGCTGATGGAAATCACTAAAAAATGCTAAAAAACTTTATCTTCCTCTTTCTTTATTCGTATTTATTTTATTTAAGTAGTTTTACCTTTTGAAACTTTTTTTTCCTTCTTGAATATGTTTAAATTTTTCGTTTTGTATCTTTCAAATATGCGTTTAGTTCTAAGCAAAGTGTCGTTAAAATATCTCAAAATAAAATACCAAGTTACTCTTAAAAGCAAAATCGGATTCCTCTTTCAGCGAAATAGGAGTCTAACCATTATAAATATGCACGAAATGGAGAAAAAGCATTGGAAGGATATGCTTTGGAATAGAAGTATTGGTCGGAAATAACCTTTCTGCTTCTAAGAATGCCACTTTACGGATGCAAAAAAGAAAATAAATAAAGGGTTTTTTTCTCTTTTGTTTTGTTCGATTTCCTTTCTACTTCCTATATTTTAGCTACTTTACTAAAAATGAATAAGTAAAATAACACGCGATATGATAAGGCTGTTCTATTCCTACATCACTCACAATGCAATAAATTTTTTTTAACTCTCACATCCCTTCTTTTCTCTTGTTTTTTCTTCGGCTAATGTTTTTTGTCAAAACAAAATCCACACATTTGCAAATAAATCTTGCATTTGTCTGTCTTAACCATTCAAAGATTTTCTTGAATATTTTTTGACAGTGCAATTTTCAATAAATGTATAATACACGTACTGCAGAAGTAAAAAATTCAAATTCATTTAAAGCATATTATTTCAACAAATTTTTAAGACTCTCAGAAGCTCATTTTTCTATGCCTTTATAAGAATGACAAGCGAAACAATAACAGTTTTCTAATTTTCTTGTCTGTTCAAAAAATTTTCCAACTGTCATCAAGCAGCCGAAACTGTTTATTATCATCAAAAATAATACTGATATTCACAAACATTTATTTTGCATTCTGGGAGTTAAAATTGTACAAATAAAGAGATTAAAAGAATTTGTGCCACAGTTGAGCGAAATAATACAGCCCCAATGCGTCAAATGTCAAGAATACATTGGGACACTATTTATTTGTTTATGGAGATATTTTAGACTACAAGAATATTTTAACAATCATAAATACTTATTTGTGAAATCACACATATAACACATATGTCTAAATAATATAATTTTACTCATAATTCTTGAATTTACGAGGTAGAAAATAGTAAAAGTGTCGAAAGAAACCTAAAACGATGTAGTAGGAAGTTAAATAAAATAAATTCCACATTACAATAGGACGTCATGTATTCTACACTGTAAAAATAGATGTTGTTTTTACAGTGTAATACAGCTAATTTTATAGTAATAGACTGTAAAAATTGCTAATTGTACAGTAACAAACTGTAAAATTGCTAATTTTAGTTTATTACTGTGCATTGTACAGTTTTAAATTGAAACCTAGGCTGCCAATAATTTACTGTAAAAAGAACAGCTCATTTCTGCAGTGTGCTCTAAATGACTGCGTTAAAATGGCTTTTGAACTACGTACGACTCGAAATAATAAATATAAAATTTATTGCGGAATGTCATGCAATTCTGCTAAACGTGTTAAATATATTCATATTTTGTGAATGAATCACTTTTAAACCATTTTTGGATCATAACATGTGTCTAGGTACTAAATGAACTGGACAAATATTTTAAAAAATCCGGAACCAAAATTAAAATTTTTCTTTGATATAATGTAACTATCCTACTTTTAGGACGCTAGGCACGAGAGGGTACAGGTTTTTTACAAATACTTCGAACCTTAGATTTTCCAAAATCAATCATCTTAATAACAAATTTGCACATATTAAGACATTAAAGAAATAAAAATGTATGTAACAAAACATAATACAGTGTACACCGCTTTATTGAATCAGTTTGCAATTGCATAAACCGCTTAAAGGAGTCAAATCATTAAAAAGATAACAAAATCCAGCTTTATTACATTAGCTGCTTTACTGAATAAAACTATTTTGAACAAAAGCAACTCATAGTAGTGGTGGCCACTGTAATAAATCAATGTAATTCAAAAAAAACTTTAAATATTAAAAAAATAATAAATAAAAATAAAAAAATTGAAGAAACCAGAAAATTAAAATTCAGACTGTTATACGAGTGCTTCAAATAAATCCTTAACATTTAAAACTTAAATTTACGTAAAAAGAATTCACATTATCAGCTTACAGTATGACAAACAAGAATAGCACGAATATTTTTTTTTACATTTTTTAAAGTAAAAGCTACTTAGTATGAAAAATTTTAAAGCATTTAGCGTGCAATCCTACTGCACTTTCTCTTTTATTGCACTTTCTTGGAGATTTCTTACCGCAGTAAGCAAACCTTATTTGTTTTGTATTTACCACGATTAAATGATCTTTTCCATAAAATCTCACTTCGTTGGGCACTCTGTTAATTTCTTTGGATTTCACACACGCTGTTTTTGGCTCTCTTGCTGTACTTAGCAAAGTAACTTTGGCAGATTTCTCTTCTGAACTGCAAAAGGTTCATTTTGTTTGCTTCATAAGAAGGGCATAATTTGCACAGGAGTCATGCATTTTTCACAGAAACTTTGAGGCCAAACAGAAACAATGACCACCACCATTTTTTTTTACCAAATAGAACAGCGATATTGGGTTAAGTTCTGATCCATTCGGTCTGTTCCACCCATAAATTTATTATGCTGGGAAACAATAAGTGATTGGTCTATCTTAATAATTTTTGTTTCAGCATTTGACCATCGTCTAGCTTGAACTATGGGTGCCCCAAAGCAGAATACTTAGTGATGTTCTGCAACGCAAAATTATTTGCCCAAAATTGTTCTGCAAGATAGATTTATGCATTATATATTTACCGTCAAAATGTTACCAAAAAGTGTTTTCTTATTTTTTCATATAATGTACTGCAATTTAGAGTTTAATGAAACACAACCAAATTGAATATATATATATATATATATATATATATATATATATATATATATATATATATATATATATATATATATATATATATATATATATATATATATATATATATATATATATATATATATATATATATAATGGTACAAATCATGTCTGAAACTCTTTACTTATATTAATATTATCAATTGAAATAATTTCCACCAACTAATCATAATTTTTGATGAGTTTCAATTTTTTGTGTATAATGAAGTTAAATAACCAGTTCATGACTCATTTATCGAAGGATATTAAATATTTTGATCACTTTGTGTAACAGAGTGGACAAATAAGCCTTTAAAAAATCTTCATGATCACAAAGAAAAGTTAGAATCACAGAACAAGCATAAAGTGGAATAAACAGCCTCAAACAGTAAGTCTGTCTGCAATTTCAAGAAAAAATCTCTTTTTTTCATCATGAAATCGACTGTAACAGAGTGAACATCCAACAGTTCAAATTAACTACCATAAGAAAAGAATGAGGCTCACCCTGGTTCATTTTTCTATGAAGAGTTTGAATTAGAAAGATTTCATAAGTTAGCAAATACTTCTACTTTATTTTTATTAATTTACTAGCTAACCCGGCGAACTCTGTTCCGCCTTAAAGGCAATAAATAAGCAAATTTTTGAATTTATTAAGTTTTTTACTATTAGAAAATACAAAAAAAAATTAAGTACCTACATTAATCATTTATTATTGTTTCTGTATTTCAGTACATAGGTTACTCTTCACTTAAGTACCTTGTGATACACAACATTTTTTGTTTTATTATCAGGAGCAAAAATAAACAACGCAGATGGTCTTCCGGCCCGTGAACATGCCACATATAATTAAACAGTGATGTTTTAGAATCAAACCACAAACTTTTAAGAATTGGCCTTGTGATTTGTTGATGGTCATGACAAATGCAAGACGGATCGGAAATTGAAGTCTTTTAAATTCAAACGGCATATCGGTCGGGATCAGCGGGATCCTCGGAATGAGCAATCGTTTCTGACAGATTATCACATATAAATTTCAAGAGAAGTAACGCGTTTGTTTATAATTTAATTCACAAAAAGTCAAATAACACTCAACGCACCGCTAACTTACAACCTGTTTACTGCGCTCCGGAAACTGCCAGAATGTGTGCTTTATGTCGCTCAGCCATGGAGGTGTCAAAAAAGGCTTCGTAAAAATTCGAAGTCCGTAAGACATTTTTTCTCTTTATGTAACTGACACACATAAATTATAGCCTATGTCCGTCTCCTGGCTCTAAGCTACCTACTCACCAATTTTTAGCCATATCGGTACAGCCGTTCTTGAGTTATAAATAGTGTAACTAATACGACTTTCTTTTATATATATATAGATATTTTAACTGCTTTAGTTTGACAAATATATTTATAATCATGTTATTAATGCTTACCATATATATACTTCATCACCGGTTCAGAAATTCAGTTCAAAAAACTCAAGTTCTGTAAGTTCAAGCTCGGCTATTGGGATTTTAACTAATTTCCGGATCGCAGAACAAATGTTAAAAAACATTTTTCCGATTGGGGGGAGGGGATGCCGGGTGGACTGCACCTATTTTCCTTATTTTAGCATGAAGTTATTTGTTTCAAATCTAATTACTTCGTCCCCGCGATTCTCTCTAGCGGAAAAATTGTTTTAAAATAATTTGAATGACTATTTTTAGCTCAAGCTTCGTCAGAAATTCTGCGGCCAAAATGTGAAATCCCAAAAAACTTGAAAGGAGACCCCCCCCCCTCCACACCGCGTTTCTCATACGCAAAAAAATTGTTTTAAACATCATTTGAATAAATAATTTTCACTGCGAATTCCGTAAGTGCAATTCTGCGGCAATATGTGAAATGCTGCAGAACTTAAAACAAAGCTTTGCCCCCGCGATTCTCTCACCGAAAAAAATGTTTTTAATACTAATTTGCTGTCAAAATGATAAGGCCCGCAGAACTACAGACGTAGCTTGTGTCCCCTCGATTCTTCCGTAGGAAAAATTATTTTAAATCTTAATTTGTTCTGTAAGATTCGTCACAGCAGTTCTGCGGTCAAAACGTAATGAGAACTTCAAGCGAACAACCCCCCCTCCCTCCTGCCATTTATTGATGAGTAACGATTTATTGTTAAAAAGAAAATTTGAGAAGCTAATTTGTTCTGGAAGTTTCGTTGCTGATGTTCAGGGCCAAAATATGAAAGCTCGTAGAACTTTAAACGAAGTCTGTGCCCCTCGATTCTCTCAACAGGAAGAGTTAATAGTTTTAAATATCATTTGAATAACTGATATGCACTGCAAGTTTGTCTCTGAAGTTCTGCGGCCGAAATGTGAAAGACCGCGAAACTTCAGGCGAGTACCCCCCTCCCTCCCGCGATTCTCTCACGAGGAAAAAAAAATGTTTTGAACATTGTCGAATATCTAATTTGTACCGCAAGTTTCGTCACTGAAGTTCTGCGGATAAAATGTGTATGCCCCCCGCAGAACTTCAAACGAATTCCGCTCCCCGCGAATCTTTAACGCAGAAGAATTAATTGTTTTAAACATAATTTGAAAAACTATTTGTACTACACGCTTCGTCACTGAAGTTCTGCGGCCAAAATGTGAAAGCCCGAAGAATTTCAAGCAAAGCTTGCGTCCCCGCGATCCCGTCATGAGGAAACATGGTTTTAAACATAACTGAATATCTAATATATGCTACGAAGTGTGGTCACTGAAGTTCTGCGGATAAAATGTGAAGACCTGCAAAACTTCAATTGAAAACCTGCGCCCCTGCGATTCTCTTGTGAAAAAATTCGTTTTTTTTTTTTTTGGTTGCTCAATTTTGAACAGAATTGTTCTGCAGCCCCGATGTCTGTTCTGCGACGTACGTCGCCGATTTAGCAGTATTCTGCTTTCGGGTATGGGTGTAAGACTGCATTGGTTAGACGCCAAGGTAACTATACTATTGTCGTTCCATCTAACAAAACTCAAATTTTTCGAGCTTTGAAAATCATAACTTCCTCCGTCCTGCTTCTTAAAATATTTAATATCTTCAAGTGGACAGTTTTCAGTTCTGTTTGCCCGTACAGTTCCCTTTACACCTATTTCTTTCTCTGTTAATTTATCGATTAACGCGGGTGACGTAAAAGGGTTTTCGAAAAGCAAGTCATAGTACTTATTTCCCGAGAGCTCTGAAATGAGGTCCATCACATTTGATTTTTTTTTAGATTATATGTTTATTTAAAAATAACCACTTAATTAGTTATATAAGTGTTTCTTTGATTGGTAATGATTGGTAAAATAAAACGATATTTAAATACAATTAAACTTTGCAATTAATAAAAGTTTCTTGAATACTTTTATTTTTGAAAAAAATATGCATAAAAATATTTATATTATTATGAGATGATAAAGTATCGTAAATCATGAGAAAAGCCAGGCTTTCATGAATGAGAACAAGAAAAAAAAAATTATAAATTAAATGTAGTTAAATATATGCTATCAACTTAACTCGTAATCCATTCATTATTCAAAACTTATTTCTGAAACATCATATTTCCAGCATTTTATGATGATATTCCAGCATTTTATGACATCAAAAATGATCAGTAATGTAAAGCTTTCAGGAACGGAACACGTGTGAAAAACCTGTCCCCACTCGTGCCTAGCGCCCTAAAAATAGAACGCTACAAAATCGCAGATAAAACTGCGCTAAAATAATATTTTTAAAAATTTGACAAATACGTCTTTTAGAAAAGAGTATAAAGTAAGATTTGAGCATAAACACTTTTCATATCATCGGAAATTTAAAATTTTAACTTTGACATTTTAAAATGATGAAAATTTCACTTCTTGGACTTTCGCCACTAAAAAAAAATATTGAATATAATTTTAGTGCCTCCATCTCGTGGATAATGATTAATACAACACTGTATTATAATAATCAGCAACTTGATTTGAAATGAAATACTTTTTTATATATTTATGGAGGATTTTACAAGCGTCCTTTGAAAAGGACGCTAACCACAAATGGGTTAATTTCGTGTGAGAACATTTCGAGAGAACAATGTAACACAAACTCGAAGCGATGAAAATTGTTCAGGTACATCGCTCAAGGATGAAAATAATTTTAATAATTGTTTCCAGTATTATACTGTTGTTTTTACAGTATAATACATCATATTTCGTGGTAATAAACTAAAATTGATGCTTTACAGTAATAAACTAAAATTGCTAATTTCACAGTTTATTAATATGCATTTTACAGTTTTAAACTGGAACCTCTGCTGCCAGTATTATACTGTAAAAACAACAGTTTATTTTTTACAGTGTAACACCAAAAGTCCATAACGTTAAAAATCCGAGCGTGTTCCCATGAAGTTTAAAAAAACTGCTTAATAATTGCTAACTATTCAATACAGAAATCAATAGTTTTATAAATAAGTAAAAGTCAGTTTTTCTTTATGCAATTTTCTTTGGTTGAAATTGGCGTATTTTTCGGTAGTTCAATCAATTTTCTTTGATTAATTGCTGTAAAATAAGCCGTCGCAAAGTGCAAAAAAGCCAAAAAAAAATTCTGAAACGTTACAGAATAGTTTCTGGGTAAGGTTACTGGATCTTATGTGTTTCCGAAATCTTCCTGCCAAATCCAGCGTCAGGCATCTTTGCGAAAAGTTTGCAGCATGCTAACGCTGCAGCATGTTGCATAAATAGAGTTCTCATTGTTGAGAAAAATATGTTGAACTACCACTACCAAAAAAAAAAAACTATATATGGTTTTTTTCATGAAATATTCCTATGTTTTGTCTCATATGTTGCTGGGTTTAAACACATTAGCCTGCCATTTATTTTCCAGGAATGTCTTTGGTTTTTTTGCAGCGCAGTACGGTAAATATTTCTTATTTTCCCTTCATGTTCATCAAACAATAGGAGACAATTTCTGATAAAAAATTTCATTAAAATGTGTTAGTAGCATATTATATAACCAGTTTATTTGATGAAATAGCATAACATTCTAGCAAACGCTATTTTATTGGTTATTTTTAGAAATCTGGAGAAGAAGTCCGGGCTACCTATAGCTCCAATTACCTCAGATACTTAATGTTCTACTCTATTATCTTTTATTGGTGGGACCCTAAAAATCATTTAATTCATTTGTATTTTGACATCTATATTCAAATTGAGTGTTTTGCTATCACAAATTGTGATTTGTGGGAATGTGTGTGTGTTGAGTGTGTGTAGAGTCAGTCATGTGTGCGTATGTCGAGTGTGTGTATGTGTAGGACATGGACGTCACCACCAGAAGGGGCGGGGGTAGGGAACTAGAGGGTACCTTCATCAGGAGCAGGTACATGGGCAGAGAGGTTCCAAGTCCAATATGAAAAAGGAACCACAACGGCAATTACTATCGAGCATTGAGATTAAATAGCAATTTTCCATTGCTCAACAAAACCTAAAAGTTGTTCCATCAATGTAAAATGTTTTAAAAAAGTTCATACACATGAAAGTTTCAAAATATCTATCAATTAATATTTGTAAAAGATGATTAGAAATAATATTCTAGAACACACATAATTACGAATAAGAGAATAAAAAATAAGATCAGTCGTTTAACAAAGTATGAAGTATTGTTTAAAGACATTATTTTTATCCTAAGAAAATAACGGACAATGAAAAAACTAAGTAGGTAAATTATATGGCACAAAATTAATTAACAAAACTCGTACGATACTAAGGCTCGACCGATGCATCGGCCAGGCAATGGCGCCGATGGTTGAAATTTTTTCCATCGGCCATCGGTATCGGCCGCCGATGTTAAAATGGAAAAAACATCGGCCCATCGGCCTCAAAAATATCTAAATGCCGATGCAAGGCCGATGTTTTTTTTTTTTTTTTTTTTTAAGTTTTCTTAAGAGAGAATTCTATTTTCTCTATTTTTTTTTACTTCACAATTAAAAGTATGTTCAGCATGTGGCTTGAAATTGGGCAGAAAACGGGACTAACACAGTTCTGGGCTTTGGAATTTTCCGAATCGGGCAGATATCGAAATTTTCACAACACAGACACTTTCCGAGTAATCGGTTTGATGCGAGTATTGAGAATTACAGTAAAACCTCCGAATAACGGAACCGGAAGTTTTGTCCGTTATTGGGAGGTGTCCGCTTTAGAGAGGATTTTGCTGTTTCAGATTTTACCTATTAGTTTAATGCAGAATTATAATATTTAATATGTGCCATTGCCATCTTGCACTACCATACAGATAATTTGTGTATTATTTACTATATCTCGCTTGAACTCATATCATTTTACCTTTGCACTTTTAAATGCTAGCGTGCCTTTTCATTGCAATTATTTAACCCCCCCCCCCCCCAATCTCTTTTACCGTATCTTTCTATTAGAAGCATAGTTCGCCTGCCTAAGCATTTTTCTCCACTTTTGTATGATAATCCATGAGATATTTTCATTAAAATATTACAATTGTAAATATGACGATGGCCTCTATAACTTACTATCATTTTGTCATTACTCAAGTCTATTTAATTTAAACTATATCAGGGGTGGGATTCGATGAATTCAATTTCGGAGCAGCTAAAATTCTGTTTTGGAGAGGAAAAATAATTATTTTGGAGCATACTGGAGGAAAAAAAAACACCGTATTGGAGCAGGCTGAAGCAGGAAAATTATAGTTTTAGCGCGACTGAAGAAAAAAAGAAAAATAATGCCATTTTGATGCAAGATTCAGCAAAATAAAAAATCAAACTAGGAGCAAAAGTAGCAAAAAAAAAAAAAAAAAGGAACAAGCTGACTTTTTTATTTTATGGTTATTTATTTTTCAATAAAATAAGTTATGTAAGTGTCGCAGCTTTTAACGAACATGCAAACATTTCTGTTTATACATTTTAAGTATAGCGAAATTGAAGATATGACTTAGTATTGTGATTTATCTGTTGCCTTTTTAGCCCACTTTCCCGTTAAAAAGAAAAAAAAACGAAAAAAATCCGACGAAACGAAATAGTGGTTTGATGTACCATAAAATTATCACCAGGTCAAAAAAAAAAGTCAAACAGAAATAAAAACATTTTAAAAAATCGAAAAATTACAATCTGGAAAGTAGGGTTTTGAGATGAGGAATTTGTGTGTCGGTCTGATTGCCCCCCTCCCCCCTAATAACTTTTGAATGAAGATTCCGATTTGAACAAACTTTTTTTTTGTTGTTGGAAAGATCTCGGCGAGTACAGCTCATTCCCATATTTGATTTTTCATTTGAACAATTTTTGGTGCAACTTTGAACCGTTCAAACAACCTGTCCCGTGACACTAACTTTTTAGTGAACATTCCAATTTGAGCAATTTTTTTTTTGTTCGAAAGATCTTATCAAGGATACTTCATTCCCATGTTTAAATTTCCGATTTAAACAATTTTTCGTTAAACATTGAACCGTTCAAACAAGCTGTCACCCCTAATAACTTTTGAGTGAACAGTCCGATTTGAACAAACTTTTTGTTGTTCGAATGATCTCGGCAAGGATACTTCATTACCGTATTTAAATTTTCAGTTTGAACAATTTTTTGTTCAACATTGAACCGTTCAAACAACCTTTCCCCACCTAATAACTTTTAAGGGAACCGTCAGAATTGAATAAACTTTTTTTTGTTCGAAAGATCTCGGTGAGGACACCTCATTCCCATATTTCGCTTTTTGATTTGAACCATTTTTCTTTCAATATTGAACCGTTCAGAAAAAGACTTAGCATTGCACCTACTGGGAAATTTAAGTTCAATGTAGATCCTGAACTTAAAGGCGAATTTCCTTCAAACTAACTTTGTTCCAAAATGGTTTTGATAAATAATGTATTCAGAAGAAAATGACCCACTCCTACCATTATAATTTTAGAGCTTTCGACTTCGACTGACGAAACTAATTTTTTAAAACCGACTCCAACACCGAATCTTCGACTCCAACTCCGCCACTATGGTAGAAATACAGGCTCAGAAAAAAAGACCGAGTCCTACTATTAGAATGTGTGTGCCTTTGACTCTGATTCTACCTGTCGACTGCGATTTATGACTCCGACTTTTCAACCCCAACTCTGAATCCTCGACTCTAACTCTGACTCAGCAAAGAGCAAACATTGCAGAAATGCAGACTGGGAAAAATGACGGACTCCTACTCTTAAAAGAAATAACCGAGCGCGCGATTTTTTTCTTTGTTTATTCATTTGTTTTATTTGTTATTATTATTATTTTTTTTTTTGGCAGACGATTTTTTGTCTAACAAAAATTACTCATTTAAGCGAACATTTTATTATTTATTTAATCAACTATTTGATTTTTAATTATTGGCGACGGATTAAAAATGGAATTCGAGACATTTTTTTGGGAACGAGTTTTTTGGTTTTTTTTTTTTGATAAAATGTGTTTTGATTTTTTGTTTTTCATTCTTTTTTTTTTCAAAACAATTAATTTTTCTACGGAAAAACTATAAAAGCTGCATTGTTTAAAAGATGCAACAACTTTATTGTTTTATTTATTTATTTATTTATTTATTTTTTTGTTTACTTTCTAAGTACCTAGTTCATCAGATGAAATCTGCATATTTGGTTTTTAGAAATCAGCTTTATTTGCTAAAAAGGTACGTTTGACATAATTTGTCGCCTCAGATAATTAAAAGAATATTGATCAGATACTAGAATACCGATGTCGATGTACGGAAAAGTAGGCTCGTTTAGTTCTTGATAGAACTTCTTGTTTTGTTTAACGTTATGGTTTAAAAATATCTCAAAGAATTTTTCCACTCACCCAGTGTAATTTGTTGACTGGTTCACTTTTTTTTTAATGATTAAACAACATAATGGGAAGTTCTTTTACCAAGTTTGGTGTATCTAAATCCACATATTATTGCTGAAGTCTGTTTTTTATGTTTATGTTAAGCAATAGAGCAGTTGCCTATTACTAAACACAGTGTCCGTTTCAAATTTTTATCTCAAACGTTTTCGTGCATGTAGGTGGAACTTAATTCACGAATAAAAATATTGCGAACTGATGCGGAATTGCTTTACAGAGATTCATGTAACAAATATCGACAATTTTAATAGGAATTTTGTCAAATACCGCCCAGCCGATACCGAACTCAGCATCTTATTTTTTTCTCCATCTTTGTTGTATCTTTCTTTGTTAGTTATAAAACACTTTGCGATTATATCACTCAGTTGTCATCAATTTATGATATTGGTCTGCATTGAAATTAAAATTAATTAGTCAAAAAAAGAGAAAGAAAAAGTTAAAAGCACATTTGGAACATCGGATTGCAGCTGCTGAAGTATCTGCATGACTACACCTAGTACCAATGGTACGAATGAGTTCTCCCCCAACTTACTACGTCTCTCTCTCTCTCTCCATATAATTTTTGTCGAGTGGTAGTAAAATAGAAATTTAAGCCCAAAATCTGAATGACTGAAAAAGAAGTAGAATGAAATGAATATGTGACCCATCACATTTCTTATAAAACATTTATTTTTCTAATAATTTGATTGTTTTAACCATCGGCCATCGGCATCGGTCATCGGCCGATGGAAGAGTAAAAAAATCGGCCATCGGCCATCGGCCAACTTTGAACAATCGGCCAACAATCGGCATCGGCCCATCGGCCAAAAAATGCCATCGGTCGAGCCTTATACGATACATCATTCGTCAAATAACTTGAAAATAAAGTTACGAACAAATACAACATATCTTTTTTTTTTTACAGTAGTGATGCTCTACAACGAAGCTACTTCCTTCTAACTGATATGTTTCAAGTGGCACATATTTTGAGAGGTTTTTGACATAAATGTATAAAAATCGTTGTTAAACGTTTTAAAAGAAAACGACTATCAATCAACATAAAAAATAATTGAATAAATATAATGTAAGTAAAAAATACTTACAGTTTCTAATAAAATTAAACAAAGTTATGTAACATGTGGATACGAATCTTTTTTTGTACGAACCTTTTTGTACAAATATTTTCAAAAGGAACCTTCTGGCAAACGTTATGATTTTTTCTTTTATTTTTTTACGAACTTGAAATAAAAATAAATATTTCACTTAAGAGTTTTGAAAAACTAAATGAAATATTTCATTTTAAAGTCAAATTTAAAGTAAACGCTAGCACGCAAAGAAACGATTAATATAATTCTTATCTAACATACTTGGTGCTGACCCTTGAATCGTTAAATTGACAAATGCATATTTTCTATCATAAATGAGCTACAAATATTGCTTTAAGCAATTTCGTTAATTACAATAGAGTCAATGACAAGCTGTACACTTTGAACACTTTCGTAAATTAACAATCTATGTAAAGTTTGGCAAAGCTGACATGTCTTTTAAAGTAATTAGTTAATGCTTTAACTCGTGACCTTTTATTAATAAATTAACTACATATAGTTGTCTGTTTTAACAGCTATTTAACGCTATTACAGAACGGCTTCCTATTCAAGTTTGTTGTAATTTAACTTTAATAGCATTGACAATTTAAATGTACGAATAGTTTCATTTATTTATTACAAATCATGCTTTGCCAATAAAAGGCATAAACATAGTAAATGCAAAAAGAAAATTTACATGTAAGTTTAACTAACTAGTGAAAGCAAAAGAGTGCATGGGTAATGTTTAACAGACACGAATTTTTTTATAAAGCAGTGAGCAACCGCCCTAAGCAAGGGCTAAGGCAGGAACATGCAATACACCGCCAACTCGGTTATTTCGATCCATGGACTGCAGTTTCGTGCTCATTGTGCACTCATCAGCATGGAGAACGAAAATAACTGAGTTGTAGGCTTATTTTATTTTGAATTTTAGGATAACATCAATTCTATTCAATGTATTGCCCATTAGAGAATTCAATAATATTTCTTATACTCTATGATCTCAATTTTTGACAATTTACCCATCTCTTATTCCGGCTATTGGAGCTGTTGAACTGCACTTGATTTACACTTATTCTCCGAAACCACTTTTCTGTGTGGTTACATTATGAATGTAAGCTAGTTTAATAACGAAAAAACAGTACAAAATTTAATTTTATTATCAAAACCTAATTTATATACATACTTACAAATGCAAAACCAATTTAAAAAAAAAAAAACTGGCTGCTTCAAAATTTCTTGTATCACTGCAAAAAATGAATGTTGTTTTTACAGCACAATACAGCTAATTTTATAGTTATAAACTGCAAAAAATGCTAATGTTACAATAATAAACAATAAACTTTCTAATTTTACAGCGCTAAGCTAAATTGTTACTTTTAGTGTAGTAAACTGTAAAGTTGCTAATTTTACAGTTTTTTACCGAGCAATTTACAGTTTTTAACTGGAACCTCTGCTGCCAGTATTATTGTTTTTACAATATAATGCAGCTAAATTTTACGGCAATAAACTAAAACTGCTAACTTTACAGTAAGAAGCAGCTGTCAGCAAGCAGCCGACAGAGTGGTATAGTGGTTAAGACGCTGGCCTCTCACGCCCAAAAGCGCGGGTTCGTACCCGGCTCCAGTCGGTGGATTTTCATGATGCAGAAAATCGACAGCGCTCATGTCGTATGATTATGCGGCATGTAAAAGATCCCTCGAGTACTTGTTTGGCTTATAGTATCTCGTGGCAAAATTAAATTCCTAGTGCAGTTTCGCATCGAATAGAGCCCAGGTGCCTCCATCTAGTGTGGAAACTGGGCGTCAAAATATCGTGGTAATGGCATTCCGCCGATTCTGGTGCTACGTGAAAGAATGGATGCTTAATTGGGGGATCGCACTAGGTCTGCAAAAGGTTGTGCCTCTACTGCAGCCCCATTTGAAAGAAAAAAAAAACAGTAAGTAGCAGTAAAATTGCTAGTTTTAAAGTTTATTACTGTGCATTTTACAGTTTAAATTGGAACCTTGGATGCCAATATTATACTGTAAAAACAAGTGTATTTTTTACAGTAAAGGATTCACAAAATAAATCTTCTAGATTTAAAAGTGTTATGTTTTCTTTATCTCTCCTCCTGTTATTGAAATAGTTAGTTTTACAGTGTTTTTCTTTGTTTGTATCAATCTTACCTTAAGCTTTCCCCCCTCTCTGTTTTCCTTTCTGATCTGCTATAACTTTTTGCTGAATTATTTATGATGTCATTTATAATGCTGCAACGATCTTTTTACGGCTTTTCAGTATCCCAACTTGTCTGATTCAACTGCCTTTTATGTTGTTAGAAAACAAATTGTATTATAGGGGAAATAACAGTTCCAGCATTAGCAACAAACTGCACCTGCGTCCTGTATTGATTTGTGATAGAATTTCAAAAGCACTTCTTTCATATAAACGTTGAGAAACAATTAATAAAAAATGCTATTTTTCGCTTAGCTGCGGATTAAGTTGTATTAGAAAATAAATTTTGAAAAGGAGACAAAACCTTAAAGAAAATGAAAAGGCTAGAGAATAATATTTAAATAGCATAAGAAAACAATTTTAATTTAAAAAACTCATTTTAAGTGTTAAAAAAAACATTTTATCTGTAGTAAAAATCATAAAATACATTTATGCTCAAAGTTATGGTATAAGATTCTTGAATTTAGCACGAAGGATATGAATTTATAAGAGACTTTTTCATGAATACTTTCCATGATACTTTCTCCGTACATTTATCTTTGAAAAAATTATGTTTTTTAATGCATCGTCATCTCTCGGGATTAAGTATACATTTTAAAAACTGTATTTTTATTTTACACTTTCTCAATAGGTTGTATCATTAAAATTTGTTCCTCAGCCCACTTGCAATTTTTTGTGGAGATATTGAACTACCTGTTCCATCAAAGCAACATATACTATACTTGCATTATAAATGCCCTGTATAACATATGAGCAATGTTTTTGTCACTAATAGTTGTTTTTCTAGAGTAAAAAAAGTTTTAAAAAGCAATAGAAACACAGAATGTCTCACAGCTTACAAGCATTTTAACTTTTCTACCAAAGTATTAAATTTATTACTTTCCATATACACCTGGGTATTTACAACTGGTTATAGGGCACTACTTGCAAAGTGCTTAAATCAAATTATTTATTTGACTAAAGAAGTTAACGACAAGTTAACTAAGCATTGGTTTAGCTTTTCTTTTTTTAAATTTATTTATTATTAAAGCAGTAAGTAACCACCCCATAGCCAGGGCTAAGGCTGAAACCTGCAATACTTCACCAAGTCGTTTGGCTTTAAGGTGGTTACTTACTGCTTTGTTCCGAGCTTTGCCTCAAAATTTACGATTTGTAGCGTACCAAGTTCGGTGGCTCGCTGGTGTTCTAATTTCACCTTAGCTACCAGTTTTTTTTTATACGCTCTCTTTGCTGTATAAGAGGATTTCTTCCTCTAGCTCGTTTAATTCCTATCCAATGCTGATGAGTGCCAAAAAGCATGAAACTGCAGTCCATGAATATAACGAGTTGGTGATGTATTGCATCATTTTTTATTATTATTGTTATTATTGTTAGTTAGTTATTTATTTGTAGGTATGAAATTTTATTTTGATTCACAACATGATACAAAGTTTCTTCTAACAATTTTAATACCATGAACGTGTAAATTGTCATTAACCCATTAATGCCTAGCGTCCTTTTTTAGGACGGTCCAAAAAAGGGTCTGAATTTCCCCCAAATGAACATTTCAACCAAATAATAGTGTTCAATTAGTACCTCGGTATTGTTTCAATTCGTTATTAACAGATTGCAGCACATAAAGTGTGTTCTGTAGCAGTTTTATTGTGATCTTTATCAAAAATCACACGTTCACAATTTCAAGTAAAAAAGCTAAGTTTTCAAAGTTATTCCCAGATTCCCAGTTTATGTTGATTGCTGATTTTATTTCTTCTTATAAATGTCTTTTGAAATATAATAACGTAGGCAGAAAAAAAAAATAATAAAAAAAGTATGTACCCTCTGGGGTCTATCGTAACTTTTAAGGGACGATTTTTCTTTCCTTAATTAAAAAAATATTTTTTAAATAATATTTTTTTTATTATTTTTCCTGTCTATTAAACAATCTTTGTAACCAGTATACAAAATACCTTAGGGGAAAAACTATCAGGCTATAATGGGTTAAAAAAAAGAACTGAATGCATTTCATAAAGCTCTACCGAAGCGAAACCTACAAGATTAACGAATGTTGACATATTTTTACTCAGTAACCTATGCATGCATACAAGATGATCTATTTCCCATGATTTGAACCATGTACGTCCAATAAAGGGAAATTTAAACTGTCATTATTTATTCAAAAGTGATGATGAAATATTCTTTTCAAAAGTACTTCGCATAGGAAGTGAAATACATGTTAACGAGGTCAGTTCGGAATGTCTCTTGTTGAACAGGAATTGTCAACTTATAACATGTCCTGATGTCGAGGATATAGTGCTTAAACCAAGTATCTCTTCGGAAATACCATCGCCTTCTGTGGTTTAACAGAAAAGGAAACTGCCCAATTGAAGGGTTTTGTCACAGAACGAGTTTTATAGAATATTTGTTAAATGGTTCAGGTTCTTAGAAATTCTGAGCGCTTACATTTTTATTATGTAATGTGGATTTTTTTGCAAATAAATTATTTCGTCATCATATCCATGTGGTGGAGGTGAGATATGTGAATCAAAATACATATTTTTTGTTTTATTTCTATTTTGAAAATTACTTTTTTTAACAAAAACAGTTGAATTAAATTAAAATATACATTTTTGAGCAAAACAATAGGGCAATTCCATCGTTACAGACGTAACAATCGCAGACTTTGAACACTAATAATTCTGGTTTGGGCTGATGAAAGTCTTCAATTTTTTTTCCTGTAGGGTAACTTGATGATGTTTATGCTACATTAAATTTGCGTGCAGATTGCTTAATTACAAAAAAATACAGAAATTAAAAACTGCCTGTTACAGACGTAATTCACAAAACAGCAAAAACTCGACTATGTCATACAACTTACGATATTCCTCTGAATTATACGGAAATTTTGAAGTTTTTTTTTTAAATACGTATTCTAGAGACTTCAAGCTTTCTAAAACCATTAAGATTGTGTGGATTTTGACTGCCGAATTTGTGAAAAAAATTCATAAACTTGTTACGGACGAAACAAAGTGGTGTTACAGACGTAACATCTCTGATTTGAAAGTAGAAAACAGTATTTTAAAGCAGGAATAAACAAAGATTTTGTGCTAAAACTATACAGTAGCATTAATTAACACATTATTTGAATATTTTAAGTTATACTGTAACAGTTTTAGAAAATTTGGGTAAGTCTGGTGGAGTTGAGAGCATATGCCGATATGTCAATATGTAACAATGAATTAATGCATCTTAAGACAATTATTTCCAAGAAAGATTGACACAAGAAAAGTTTAGAAGGGCCTTCACACAAATTCATTTATTTGTATGCTTAAAATTAATGCATAATGGGACTGCTACATAAAAAAATCGGAAAAAGTAAATTCCTCCCTGGAATCAGTGATTGGTCTTAGGAGAACTTAAAAATTTGAAAATGTTGGATGATATAGCAGAATACTAGTACCAAACTAAAATTTAACCTTCTTGATGACAGTTGGTCAATTTTGATAATTTTTTTTGAATGAAAAAATGTGTCCTTTTTCGTCCGACGTTCTCGAAATTCGAACGGCATTTTCGTATTCTGTTCGAAAACAATGCATTTCGCGGGCTTTTGGCAAATTAGCGATGTTAGCCCACCGTTCTTCCAATTTTGGTGTCAGCTTTAAAACATTTTCCTGGGGCATATAAATAATTTTAACTTTTTCTGCAATGTAGTTAGCACACTGAAAAAAGGAAAGAGCGTCGTTGACAAATGCTGTTCTAGATCTTACTTTCTGCCACACGTGGTGCCTGACCATACCCCCAACACCATCCACAGCTCCCTTTCCATGTAACGTAGCAAAAAAATGCCAGTTGAGGTATAAATTATAATCAGTATACCATATGTGTATTTTATTAATCTTAAGAAATAAATTTCAATTACATGCCGACATAATTAAAAATTTCAAAATCAGGATACCAGAAACTTTAGTACTCGTACCATATTATGCTATATACATGTATTGCTCATCCTGTGCTTTTTACCTATTTAATTGGAAATTTACTTTTGCTACGGACGTAACATAGAGCCATTTGTTATGTCCGAAATGTTACGTCTGTAACAGCATTAATTTAAAAACTAAATCAGTTGCAATATTTTTAACTATGGTAGACAATTACTCTAAGAATTTGCCAAAAGGACCATCAATGGTTTTTTTTAATTTTGATTTTTTAGGACGTAATGACAACTTTTGCTTCTTTTTTGTTACAGATGTAACATCAAACTTCTTTTTTTCAAACTTCAATTACACCATTTAGATCAATTCAAAAGAAATTAATGAATGCATATTATTATAGTACCGTCTTAGTATTTAAAATTGTGCTACAAGTAGTTATTTTTGTTTTTATTTTTCGATGAGAAATATGCATTTGAAAATGTGTTCTTTTTTCTGATTTTTACAAGTTCGTGAATATCCGTACTTCCAACTAAGAAAACAAGTATTATTCTAACTCTCACCAAAAAACCAATGCAGGATTCTTAAAATATACATCTTAAGCTTTAAAATGATGTATAGCATAGCAACATAACTTCAATATGAATTTTTGACCAATTGGTTTCACTTTTCATGGAATGGCCCAATACAGTTTTGAACCTTTTAAGTTAGTCAAACGAAGCGGGCTTATATGCATCTGAAACAAACATTTCTTGCAACACTTTTTTTAATGACTACTGATTTTCGGGATCGTTCAGGAAAAATGCTATAGATCCGGGATTTAAAAATTAACTGTAAGAAATTAGGGCAGGGACTGAAAAGCTGAGGCGAACGGCCACCTTGAAACAAGTACGTTGATTGGTGAATGTAGCTATTTAAGTTGATCACTTTTATCTATTGTAAATAAGAAAGACGTTACTCTGCTGCTGCTTCAAATGAAAATTTCAGCTATAAATGAATATAATCAAAATAATACTAATTTTTAACTTTTTGTTTCTATAGTAATGTGGTTTAAAAAAAAGGGTAAGTGTAAGTACTTAATGAACTATTACTATATGCAAAATTAAGTGGAGTGGTAGTTTTGGAACATGTTTCAAAATGGCCACCAACAACGCCAAAATGGCTACTAACTTTTTTGGATTTACTAGCCACTGGTCAATATCGAATATTTTTAGGCTCAAGCTTTACTTTTCACAATAGAAAATTGAACAGAAAATTGTGACACCGACTAAGTAACTCACCGTCTAGTATTTAAGAAGATATAAAATAAAAATTATTTAACTTTTCAAGATGGTTCGCCATCGGGGATCTGGGGTAATTTTAAGAAAAGTCCGTGCATTCTTTTAACTTCTTTTTTTATATATGTTATTTTTGTTTAGAAAATAGTGCTAAGAAATGTCACATCACGAGATTTTGAATTTTAAATGGATAAGACTCAAGAAATTCTCTTCTAAAACTTATGAAATTTGTGGAAACGCTTTTAGTTCGCTTTATAATAGGGCTGCGACATCGATGTTTGAAAACATCGATCTCTTTTTAAATGTACTGCGTACAGTATCCCCTCGTTACATCTGAAATAAAAAACATAGACATAAAAAAAGAGAAAAAGAAAAAAAAGCAGTGGAACAAATCAGAGATACTTAAAAACATCGAGAGCAAAACATCAGAAAAATCATGGAAAACTTTCTCCAACTAGATTAATTCTGCAACTTCCGATTGACGATATACATAAATGTTTTGATACATATATCTTTTTCACCTTTTTTGCTGAAATTAAAACATCGACATCGAAAAAAAACAGCGAACTAGAAGCATCGATGTTTGTAAAACATTGACCATAAAACATCGAAGGTAAAAACATCGATCTTTTAAGAAGAACATCGATGTTTCCAAAACATCGACATCGATGTCACAGCGCTACTTTGTAGCATTATTTGTCAGTCAATATGGTGAGAAGCATAAATATCTCATTTATGCTACTGACTAGTCATCTCTAAAAGAATCATTAGAGTGCAATTTATTTTGTTTTCATCGTACTATTACTCGCTTCCAACAATAATTAACCTTGGTATTCACAAGAAACTTGGAAAACATTAAATTAAAATGTAGAAAAATAGAGCTCACATCCTATGTCAATTTAACCTTACTGGTTATTCAAAACACATAATTCAATACATTTTATCTGAACCATTTACCTCAATTTAATATCGATACAATTTTCAAAAAAGCAATGTTGGGCGTATTCTTTTTTTGGCACGAACACGATCTCGCTACGAGCTAAATAGTAAAAGAACTGATCAATATTCATTAGGTGTTTCCAAAATACTAAAAGCTTTTCTAGCTGCAACAAAATATCGCTTGTAAAAGTCCTGCAACACTCGTTTTATAAGAAAAATGCTTTTATTTCTTGTCTATTTTATTCCCTCTTGGCTGCATTTCAGTCGCTCAGTCCATGCATTCTATCACGCGATCTGAGATATCGGCGCCAACTAATTATTTACAATGCCCTAGGGAGGGGGGATGGGTCAGACTTTTCTCCACACCCAATATTCGATTAAGTTGAAATTATTTTACAGAGAACTAGAGGTGGCACAAAGCGTGGTTTGGCCGAAGCTCCGAATACCAAATCTTCGGCCAACTAATGGCAGAAGGCTGTTGCAGAAGGTTGTTACTCGGCTGTTGCACATTTTGAAGTTCTAGCATTGAAAGTAATATAAATGCATACGATATGATACTATACTCCATATGTTTTAATATTCTTAGTGTTACACAACAGTTTAAGCTTAATGTCTTTTTTTTTAATTTATTTCTTCATGTAAATTATTAATTTTTGTTTTGTACTGATAGTGGCAGCACAGAAGACATTTCTAATTTTTCTATTGAAATGAGTAGTATGAAGCATTATTTGGAACATAAACAGCATATTCTACCGATAAGTTAATGGAGCAGAACCGCATTTAACTTATTGAAGGGAATTATGGAAAACTAAAGACTTAAATATGTTTTCTATATTTATCAAAAACTATAAGATTAGTCTTTAAAACTTAAAAATTTAATAGTAAACCTGCAATATTTTTTCATGTATGTATCATAAACAAAACAAAAAACTGAAGCAAACGTTTGGATATTCAAAACCTGTTTAACTAATTATAGTTCAAAAGCTCTTAAATTAAATAATTTCGTTATGCTTCACCTATTTTCGTTTCATCACAGCAACAGATATTTTTGTTTAAGGGTTGTCCTTTTTCGAAGCATTTCTTTTAACACAATCGCTAAAACTAGATCCCATAATACATCATCCCCAGATTTGCTGAAATGAAAGAAAATCAAAAATTTCTCCTTCTAACAGATGTTATCCACAAACATAGTTATGAATAAAATCGAATTCCACAGGAAACCAAAAGCACTATCGGATCTTTTTCTTGATCTCATCAAGAAACATCCTTTGTCATTATTCCAAGATGTATAGATAAATATGAACTCCAATTTTGTTGCTATCTTCTTTTCTTTTCTTCTTACATCTTTCGAAGTCATTTATGTTTTCTTTCGGCTTGAAAGATGTTCTATCTTTTACTTCTAGTGCGATCAAGAATTCTTACTGATTTCACGTTGTATGTGTTTGATTTCTCTTTCTATAGTTTTTACGATTGGTAGATAGAGAACGTGTGATTCATTGCGACGTGGCCAATCAAATTGAGTATGTAAACTTAATAATATCGGCTGTTTTTTTCGCATGCAAAATTAGTACGTATTTGTATTGGTTACTTTTTTTCTGTATTTTATATTCATTATAAGTTTTTTTTTGCTGGCTATAAACCCCTTTTACAGATTTTATTTTTAATTTTTCATTCGCTCTTTAGTTGGAGGGGGGAGAGGCAATTTGATGGCAGTACCAGGGAGCCATTTTGTGTTTCCATGGTACATTTTAAATCAATTACTAAACTGAACTTAATAAGTGGAAACTATTACATGAGAATTCAGGTACGCTTATGGCAGCGCTTGGATTTTTTTACTTAACTAAAATTTCTCTCCCTGTCCCCCTTTTTTTGTGTGTTAGTTAGTCCTAACTTAAACGAAAGTGCAATTTAGAGCATAATACTTAGGGCGCATGAGGAACAGATCTCTTAAACTATGGATAATATCAAAATTGGTCCAGGATGTTATAAAATTCCTTTACAGTGAACTCTCACCTATGCACCGCCTCACTTATGCGCCTCTTTCACTTATACGACGATTTTCAGTGGTCCCGGCTCATTCCATAGTAAAATAATGATAATTTCATTCGTTTATGCGTCGCTCTAAAGTTTAATATTTCACTTATGCGCCAATTTTTTTTCTTATTATGTGCAATTTTTTTTATTTCTGAATATAAATTGATTGAGATTTAGGAATGCTATATTTTTTTCCTTTATGTCATATTAGTTACGTTTAGTTACAATAATTATCTAACAGTCATTGATATCAACCTATTTTGTACAAAAACATTCTTGTTCACGCTGTCACTAAATTATATGCCATGTTTTAAACTTTTGAATGGGCTTTTTCACTTATGCGTCTTTCTCACTTATGCGCCTTTTTCTGTTGGTCCCCTGAGATGGCGCATAAGTGAGAGTTCACTGTATATGCATTATTTTTCTGCAACCACTTTAGGATTCTATTGTTTATTACTATTTTTTAAATATGTATTATTCATTTATTCATTTTCATCTGCGCTTTTATTATTGCATAGATGGTAACAGTTTGTGCAACATAATATCTGCCTGAATAAAAAAAATCACAGCCTGTTTCAATTAAACTAAAAAATTAAGTTTAACCCATTAATGCCTGACTTTCATTTTTCCAAAGATATTTTGTATACTGGTTACAAACAGTGTTTAATGGACAGGAAAAGTATTTAAAAAAATATTATGTAAAAAATAATTGTTTTATTAAGGAAAGAAAAATCGTCACTTAAAAGTTACGATAGACCCCAGAGGGTACATACGTTTTTCACTAAAAAAATTTTCTGCCTACGATATAATATTTAAAAAGACATTTTATAAGAAGAAATAAAATCAGAAATTAACATAAACTGGGAGGCTGGGAATAACTTTGAAAACTTGGCTTTTTTTCTTGAGATTGTGAACGATGTCATTTTTGATAAAGATCATATTCAAACTGCTACAGAACACACTTTACAATGGTTATGTGCTGCAATCTGTTAATAACGAATTGAAACAATACCAAGGTACTCATTGAACACTATTACTTGGTTTAAATGTTCATTTTGGGGAAATTCAGACCCTTTTTCGGACCGTCCCTAAAAAGGGACGCTAGGCATTAATGGGTTAACATAGTTTTTAAATAAACCCTATTAATCACTGAATAAAGTTTAAAAGCGATGTCTAATAAGAAACCTTTTTGCATAAAAAATATTCTTTGTGTTATGCATTACTTCTTAAAGGGTCCACGATGATGAAGATTGCTCTTTCTGAACTAAAGCTGTTCGTTTTTTGCTCCGTTGAAAGTATCATCAGCATTTTATACTAATTATAAATGAAAAATTCATCAAAACTAAAAGGGATTAATGTTAAACCAATGTGCTGTACTTTTAAAAACTTTTTTACGGGCAATTCTTGAGAGGCTTCAAACACTTTTTAATCGATTTAGCAGACTAATCAGATTCTAATGTCTTTACTTCATCAAAGATATGACGGTGTAAATAAAAGAAGGCAATTAAGGTAGATTTCTCAATTAAGTAAGAATAATGGCTTTCCCAAAAATATTTTGCCCAAGTTATTCTGAAGTAAAAGAAAAAAACGTAAAGAAAGTAAAGGAAGCACCATCAATTTTTTCCAATTTCTTATTTCAGAATAAATTGAGAGGGCTTCATGATTAATTATTTTACAAGACGAAGTAAATTAAGTTTTAAGGGAAAGGATATCAAGGCTTATGAAGATTAAGGTTGATTAATTACATGATTTCGGAGATTAATTTTCAAAGTTTGCTTTTTCTTCTAATGTATTATTTTTCCATAATGAATTCAATTTCCATTTTTCCCATAACATATAATTAAATATATTAAATATGATGCGTAAAAATTTTCCTAAACATGGGTGAAATTAGTTGAATAAAGCAGTGTTTCGAAACCCGTGTGCTGCGACAAGCTCCCGGATGTGCTGTGGCACACTGCACAAGTGTTTTGCCTCAATATAGAGCTGTAATAATAAGTGTTCCTCAAGGTTTCGTCTCGAATGTGAAAAATCAAAATCCAAGTGTTCAAATTACCCAGTTTCTTCCATCGCAAAGTTTTCATGGCAAATAACCAGCTAGATGAATTGAAGTCAGACTTTTCTGAAAATGACATTTTTCAACTGCACAAAATCAAAGGTCGCTTAATTTTTCTTGGCATTTTAATCATATTATGTGAGATGATGCATGCAGATTATCGCTGCCGACTTTTTTTTTGCCAAGATTTTTTTTTCTTGCTTTCGAAATGACGACATTTTCTGAAGTTGTACAACGAAGGACAATTTATTACAAGTCGAGTATTTTCCGGTTAGACTGTTGTACATTTCATTTCATTTCACACTCCAGGGTCCCCCGTACCTACCACAGCTTCGTGGTTTAACCGGGATAGGGCCCTGAAGAGCGCTCTGTTCTTAATTTTGAACCAGAACCTAGGGTCGAGCAAACCCTAGGGCCCAGCACCCCCAGAGGTATCGTTTCACTTGGAGGACTTTGTGACCACGACATTTTTAACGCCTCCCAGCCACCATTAATCAAGACGGTGGATCTTTGATCGGCTGGGATCGAACCCGGGTCCCTCCGGACACGAGTCCGATGCCTTACCGATCGGGCCACCACGGCCCGACTGTTGTACATTAGGGTGGGTCGAAAAAAGCTTTTTTTCTCTGATCAATTTCTAATAGCACGGAAAACTTGCCCATGGGCATCCTAATAACGGGAAAAATAATAAAAAAAATAATTAATTACTTTTGTAATCGCGCAAGAGCTCTAAAGTTTAGAAAAAAAGAGAAATTTCTGTCATTTTTAAAAATGAATATTTTTTTCAAAAAATATTTTTTTTAATTTCTAATAGTGCGGAAAACTTGCGAATGGGTATTATAATAACGGAAAAAATAATGAAAATAATATTTAGTTACTTTTGTAAAAGTGCAAGAGCTCTAAAGTTTAGAAAAAAAGAGAAAAATCTGTAATTTTTAGAGATGAATTTTTTTTTTTTTTAAATATTTTTTTTATTTCTAATAGTGCGGAAAACTTGTGCCAGGGCTTCCTAATAACAGCAAAAATAATTTAAAAAATAAGTAATTATTTTTGAAACCACGCAGAAGGTCTAAAATTTCGAAAAAAAGAGAGAAATCTGTAATTTTTAAAAATATATAATTATTTAAAAAAATAGTTTTATATATTTAATAGTATAAAAACTACTTTTGTAGTTCGAAATTGGTTTAAAAAAACTTGGGGTACATTGCCGTTCGTTTGAATTTGCACAAAATCCCTAAAAATCTTTTTTTTTTTGGAAAAAATCACATATCGCATCTTATTGCACATTTTAGCATGTTTTTTACAGATTCTAAAATAATACTAAATCAAGTCACACCCACATCCTACCCAATCAACCAACCATTTTGGGTGTGCTTACTTACACCCTTTGAATTCTGACTTCGAATCAAATTTTTGCATTAAAGATCTTTATTTTAAGGTTGTCTTAATGAAACCCTCTCGGTTTTCATTCCCGCAAACTTTAGCAACAGCCTTTGCAACTAGTTTTACACACCTCTCCACTGACTGAGTGTGTCAGGGAAATTTCAAGTAATCAAATTCTGGAAGGGTTTTTTCTTTCAATAGGGTTGAAATATTTTCTGTAGACATATTTGACAGAAGGGGTGGAGGTGTCAGCTTACAATTTGTTCAATCAATTAGTTCAGGATAGTCAGTGTCTTCAAAGTTAATTGAAGAAAGCTTGAAATCTCTAATGTGGTCCACTACTGGCGGATCATTTCTGGCTTTCAGTATCTTGCTGTAGCCTAACTCTCTAACGTGCTGTCCATAACGTATCCATTTTCATCGCCAGCATGAGAATATCTAGATGCCAGAAGAAAGAGTTTCTCTGAATGACTGGATCGATTTTTTTTTAATGTTGTCCGGAAAATATCTGGTTATTTGAATGATCTTTAATACTTGCTTCGGACCATCTTTCACAGTGTTGTGCACTTTAATATTGAACCAAACAGGAGCGTAGGTCTTTACAATATAATTTGCAAGGGTCTTCATTTCGCTTGTCGGACTTATTTGGGAACATAAAGTCTTAACACCCGGTTTGCACAAGTTAACCATCTGGAATGACTGAGGGGTCCAGGATTTTTAGCTGCTAATTCTGGATTACAGCTTCCTGTGCTGACTGCTTGAACAATGTCTAAAAGATATTTCTAATCTTTTCTGAGGTCAGTTTTATTTATTGTGATGGTAATACATTCATGCATAGAAAGTTTTTCTCTTTTTTCTTCTCTTTTAGCCAGTTTAACTGTCTCTTTTCTATCCAACGTTTTTCCCGTTATTAGGATGTCCATGCGCAAGTTTTCCGCACTATTAAAAATTTTAAAAAGTATTTTTTTAAAAAATATTCGTCTTTAAAAATGTCAGATTTTTCTCTTTTTTTCTAAACTTTAGAGCTCTTGGGTGATTACAAAAGTAATTAATTATTTTTTTAATTATTTTTCCCGTTATTAGGATGCTCATGAGCAAGTTTTCCGTGCTATTAGAAATTTAAAAATGTATTTTTTGAAAAAAATATTCAGCTTTAAAAATGACAGATTTTTCTCTTTTTTTCTAAACTTTAGAGCTCTTGCGCGATTACAAAAGTAATTAATTATTTTTTTAATTATTTTTCCCGTTATTAGGATGCCCATGCGCAAGTTTTCCGCACTATTAGAAATTTAAAAAATATTTTTTGAAAAAAATATTCATCTTTAAAAATGACAGATTTTTCTCTTTTTTTCTAAACTTTAGAGCTCTTGCGCGATTACAAAAGTAATTAATTATTTTTTTTATTATTTTTCCCGTTATTAGGATGTCCATGGGCAAGTTTTCCGTGCTATTAGAAATTGATCAGAAAAAAAAAGCTTTTTTCGACCCACCCTATTGTACATTGCTGTAGTTTTGAACACGTACATTCATGGAATCGAGAAATGCAAGGACGGAGTGTGAAATGTATTTTCATGTGTGAGCAAGCCAAATGGGTTCAAATGAAAAATTCACCCGTAAGGAAAAGGAAAAGGAATAGGTCTTACATTACCTGGACGCATTTAAGCATGCCAGTAACAAGTGACCTGGAAAAAAAGCTGCTGAATCTATTGGTACAACATTTGGCCATGCTCTAGGAAAAGTTGGTCCACTATTTTGAGTTGATTATAGTCTGTTACTTAAAAAAGAGGCATCGAGGTCACAAATTTTGCGTCGTTTCCATGGAAACTACTAAGACAATTAATTTCATTTTAAGGTTTATGGAGCTAGGTTACCGTGGAGAAGACGCAAAATTTGTGACCTTGATGAGCATATTTTAAAGTAACAGACTAGAGACTGGGGCGATATGACTCGATTGGCGATCCATTTCGTCATCTCTGGATCACACAAAGAGAAAATGCTTTTTTCAGAGTTAAAAAAGAATTTATAGATCTCATGTGATTGCACTCTGAAAAAGTTCTATATAATAACTCTGGATAATGAAAACATATTGGCTGATGCTAAAAAAAAAAATAACACCCAATTCTGTATCAATGTGCTGCTATCATTTTCAGTAGTACCTCTGTGTAAAACGATCTTTTTAACACTAACATTGAACAGCACCCAGCAAGAGAACTCAATGTGTCTCCTTCGGGATAGAGCCCAGGGCTTATTTTGCGTAGAAGTTCGCAGAAGCTCCGCTCCTGCCCTTCCTTTCAAGTTAAGACAAATTTTAACATTTGAGGCAAAATTCAGACTATTTACTCGAAATTCAAACTATTTACGAGCAAAAATGCAGCAAGGACTATGGAGCTCCTACATTTCTTTTGACTGAAATGATGTCCTGTGAAAAAGCCTAAGATCAATTCTCTCTCAATCCGCCTAGGTTCGTCAAGACTGGCACTACACTACTAAGGTGGTTTTCACTAGTGTTAAAAGGTAATTAGGTACTTGGCTTTATATTCCCGTTTTATGTCTTTTTGAAACATGTAAAATAAATGGTTTTAATGTCGTATGAACCATTATGATGTATTTTAGAGAAGTGTTGGAAAATTGGTTAGTGATGTTTGGCAAAAGCGTTAATAAGCCATAATAAACCTTAAGTTACTTTTTATCTTTAAATAATTTTATAAATAAACTAAAATACTTATATACCCAAGTAGCACACTTCGTTTTTTAAATGTTGTAAAATGGTTATTAACGTTGTAACAACCGCTTTAAAACGTTTATAAAACGTTTAAAGGTTATTTGTGCTACCTGGGATACTTTCACTTGCACCACGTTAGTTATAACTTGAAAGTTTTTTTTTTTCGCTCTTGTTCTGACTACGCACTGATGAAAACAGTGTCTATATTTTCTGTGTAAATTGTGGTTCAGTATGCTGCGAGGATAGCGCGAATTCTAAAGTGTGCCGTAAGGTAAAAAAGGTTCAGAAGCAGTATAACAAAGACAAGAATAGGTTTGATGGATTCTCCTTTCTATAATGCAAAAATTGTAAAAATAAACATTATTTTTGAGCTATATAGAAGTTTCTGTTTGAGTAAACTACAGATTTGTTACTGATAAATTATGTTGTATTTCACATCGATGCTTTAAAGTTATTTTTTTAGTGTTAACTTTAAAATGAACTTTTTTTCCAATCCAAAAACTTTTATCAGTTCTATAAATATTTTCAAGTACTTTATTCTTATGTTTCGAGTACTGCTCATAATTCCGATACCTAGGGTTAGACTATTCATACTATAAGCTGTGAAGTACTTTAATGTAACTGCTTATTTATTTTTAAATTTGATTGATTAGACGGCATTTGCAATTATACTTGGACTTCAATGGATATTTTCCACCATTCAAAATTGCTGCTATACTCGAACATATTTCAGTAAATAATTTGAAGAAAAGACTTAAATACCTCTGAAATTACAAATGTAAATAAAACATAGCATATATTTGTGCTCTATAATATAAACTTTTGCTTTTAGTAATAAATTATTCTTTGTTAAACTATTAGTTTATATTTTTATTTTGATGACAGGAAATTTAATTCCATGTTATTAGGCCTTTGTTATGATTTAAAAAAAAATCATCCTAATTTAAATTCCTAATAAAGCTTGTACGTTAAGTAATTTTTTATCAATAATATTCATGCTCTAGTCTTTTCATTAATATGAATTAAAATATTTTGTAACGTGAGCATGAGAAATTTTGAAATTTGAAAAGCTATGTAGAGAACAAAAATGAATTTTTAGAATGCTTGCTTTTGAAAAGCTTTATGAGAAAGTCAGCAGCAATTGCGAAAAAGAAAAATAATAACACAAAAGCTATTAAAGAGCGTTAAAGTGTAAAAAAACATAATTTTTACAAAGCTTTTTGTTAGGCTTGTTTAATAAAGCTTGATAATAACACTATACAAAATTTCTGTATCTTTATTCTGCTTTTAATTACTTATTTCATTTATTTTTCACTCTATTATTCTACTTTGCGTGATTAAAACTTTGATTTTCAAAATAATGATGAGTTAAGAAAAATAATCCGGTATAAATAGTTATGATTATGAGTCAAAAATCAGTGCGATTAAAATGAAGCACTAGTGACGCGATGCATATTTCATGAGGCTATGCAACTTTTTTTCCATTTACGGTACAACTTATTCAACCCTACAATTGCTTACGGTGCAGTTGCAGTTAGCAAAAGACATTAGCACCATTTCTAAGTGGTACCATCATTCATGTAAGTCACGGACTCACTATTGACAACTTCAGTTAAGCAAGCGAATGGGCCATCACCATAGCAACCCCGCCCTTCCGAAAGAGATATTTGCATGCGTTCAATTGCCCGCACTTAGTAAGCTATTACAAAATTTTGTTCACCGATGACTTAAGAAAACAATAAGACGACAGTGTTTCCCCTGATGTGGTTAAGCTTATTGTTTCAAATAAATATTGTACTATTTTTTAAATAAATATATAACTAAGCATATTACAATGCTTAAGCATATATAGAATATTATATGCAATGAGTAAGCATATTGAAACGCATTTGTAAACGCTCGATTCCTTTTTTTTTTAAACTCCGATTATAAATTTTATTTTAATTTCAACTTTCTCAAATTTCCATGTAATCACTGAAAATAATTTCTAAGTCAATATTTAATACCTAATTCTGGAACAGCTTTACAACTGCACATTTTATCATCAAAAAGTTGCTGGAACATTTCAAAACACATGTGCATTCAAAATCTTTATATGAATTTCCTTTAGGGTGAGTCGGGATACCATGTCAAACCATAAAAGAAATAAATGTTTCTAATACTATGTTGATGAAAAACAAAAAGTAACACTTTCTACCTATCTCAAAGTAGGTCCAAAGGCTGTGTGAAATGTCTCATTACAAACAAATATGAAATAAATGATTTATTATGAAAAACCTAATTGCAACTTTGAGCCATATCACCCGAATAGTCAGACGATTCCCCCACTTCATCAGGTTGTTTACCGCACTTGCAATAAAATCACAGAACATATTATAGTCAACAAGAAGCTCCATGAACCCCCCCCCCCCCCCCCCGAGCCTACTTTTCCTTTTACCAACATCAACATTCTAGCATCTTGTTAATAGTCTCTAGTAAGGCTGCGAATGTAAATCAGACATACATTTTTAACATTCAATTCTGATTTATAAAAGCTAAATATGCCTCTCTAAACCAAAACAAAGTTTGTTCGAATAGGACTCAAAAGCTATTAAGGGCGAAAAATTGTTTGAAAGGTTCAAGACTGAAAAAACAAGTGTTCAAATCGAAAAGTCAAACATAGGAAAGAGTTGATCTCACCAATAAGTTTCGAACGAAAAAAAGTTTGTTCGAATCGGACTCTTCACTTAAAGTTATGAGAGTTGTTTTTGTTTTCAGGGTCCGATAGGCTATAAAATAAATGAATAACATCTAAGTGTTAGGGGAATTTAGTGTAAAAAGAGGCAACTTCAAAACGAAAAAGGTCTATCATCGTTTTGAAAAACTGTTTAACTTTTTGAAAAACTTTTTAAGAGAATAAAAATCAAGACGAACACGTGTGTCATATATTTAATTAAGTATTCCATGTTTTTTCTTATTTTTTAGCCTACTTTCTCGTTAAAAATAAAAGAGGCGATTAAAGTATTAAAAGTGGCCTAATGCATCTAAAAAATATCGCCAAGTCCAAAACAAAGTCAAAAAGAAACAAAAAAAAAAAAAAAATGAAATAAATATCGAAAAATTAAAAATTTGAAAGTATGGTATTGAAATGGGCAATTTGTGTGTCGGTCGGTCGGTCTGTCGGTCTGTCTGTCCCCCCCCCCGCCCTAATAACTTTTGAATGAACATTCCGATTTGAACGAATTTTTTTTTTTTTGTTGGAAAGATCTCGGCAATTACAGCTCAATCCCATATTTGATTTTTCGATTTGAACAATTTTTGGTTCAACTTTGAGCCGTTCAAACAACCTGTCCCGTGATATTAACTTTTTAGTAATCAGTCCGATTTGAACAAACATTTTTTTGTTCGAAAGATCTTTTCAAGGATACTTCATTCCCGTATCTACATTTTCGATTTGAACAATTTTTCGTTAAACATTGAACCGTTCAAACAAGCTGTCACCCCTAATAACTTTTAAGTGAACAGTCCAATTTAAACTATTTTTTTTGTTCGAAGCATCTAGGCAAGGATACTTTATTACCGTATTTAGATTTTAAATTTGAACATTTATGGTTCAACATTGAACCGTTCAAGCAACCTTTCCCCACCTAATAACTTTTAAGTGAAACGTCCGAATTGAATAAACTCTTTTTGTTCGAAAGATCTCGGAGAGACTCATTCCCATATTTCACTTTTCAATTTGAACCATTTTTCGTTCAATGATGAACTCTTTCAGAAAAAGTTAAACCTGAGCGCCTACTGGGAAATTTAAATTGAATCTTGATTCTGAACATAAAGGCGGATTTCCTTCAAACTAACTTTGAAAGAAAACGGGTTTGATAAAAAATGTATGTAAAGAACTTTTCTGAAAAATCTTCTGTGAGGACTCTCATTCCGACTCCGACTCCGCAAACATGGCGGAAATGCAGGCTCAGAAAAAAATGACTGACTGGACAGACGATGTTTTGTTTATTTATTCATTTTTTTTGTTTAATTTATTATTATTATTTTTATTTATTTTTTTTTTGTATTTTTTTTGGCAGACGATTTTTTGTTGTTTACAATTTTTTTTTATTCACGAGAGCATTTTATTTTTATTTATATTTAACAATTGCCAACGGATTAAAAATAAAATTTGAGACATTTTATTATTGAACGAGGTTTTTTTTTCTTTCTTTCTTTGATGAAATTTTTCTACGGAAGAACTATAACAGTTACATTCTTTAAAAGGGTCGACAAAACTTTATTTACTCGTTTATTTACTTTTTACGTGTCCATTTCATTTGATGAGAGGAGTATATTTTGCTTTTAGAAATCAGCTTTAAGTGCTATAAAGATATGTTTGACATAATTTTCAGTTTCAGATATTCAAGAGAATATTGATCAGATGCTAGAATGCCGATGTCGATGTAGGGAAAGTAGGCTCGTTTAGTTCTTGACAGAACTTCTTGTTTTTAATACTTTCAAAAGGTTAAAAAAACGTTATTTATTTTTTGTAGCTACTTTAAGCATTATAAAACAACTTTTCAAAAAATATCCACCAGATATCTTCTTCATTTTGGAAAAACTAACCCTGCTATCATTAAAATTCGAAAAAAAAGAGCTCAAACAAATAATAATGTTACTGAATTGTTTATCTGATTAAAGTAACAAAAAAATAATTATTTATGCACAAAAGTTTGTTATGCTACAACTAAAAGAATCTGTTAACTATAATCTAAATTAATTACTTCTTATGTCCTGCTACTAAACACGTCCTTCCTTTTAGCAACTTTATCTCAGAATTTTTTCTGGGAATTGTGAAAGGCTCTAGTAATTCTCACCATTAAACGTTTTTTAACATATTCGCACAAATGTGTTTTTAACAGCAACGAAAACGCAAAATAATTATTTTTTTTTACTTCAAAATAATAAGAATGAAAAAATATGAATTTGAGAGGGTGCCAATAGCTTTTTACTAAAATCTTGATTCGCATATGTGCCAAATTCTTGCGGATCGATGTTAGAATTTGGCGTTGCATCAAGATTTATCACTGTTGAATTTAGCACCGCGTACATTATTTCGCAAAAAATATTTAAAAAATTAAAGATATTAAAATGATTTGATACATATTTGGGATAATTCGAGGTACACTACTTGATATTTTTAAAGAAACTATTATAATGTTTAAATGCGTATATTTTGCATTTTATTATTATTATTTCCCCGTAAGCAATTTATTTATGTCAATTTTATTCAACGTCAATCGCAGTTAATAAGCGCGTAATTGTCTGAAAACTGCTACTTAATTAACTAAACTTTGCTTTGAAATCTACTAAAAACTGACCACCAATTTCTGAAAGAATGAAAATAATGAATCTTTAAACTGTTTTTTGGACTATTTTTTTATTTTATTTTATCGCTCTCTTTTACAAATGAAAAGAGATAAATATACAGGTTTAAAACTAGAACAAAAATCTTCTTGTGGTTATTTCCTGATATTAAACTGGTTTATTTGCTTTTAAAGGTATTTATTTTTTTACTTGGTGCCATACACTTATGAAATATAGTATTTGCATGATTAAAAAAATGCAAAAACTTACTTTTGTTTGAACACAACTCTTTTACTTAAAGAAAAATATACAACGATAAAAAGTAAAAATGTGCAGGAGCAATGCAAACACGTGTTTTGGGTTTGCAAGGCGTTTTCGATGCACAAAAGTGGGCTTATGGATGTCAAAATTTTACATAAATTTTTAAATGTTACTTTCAAAAGTCGTATTATTTGCTTTCATTTTTATGCACAAAGATAATCATTTATTTAACCCTTCTAATCTCCTCTTTCAGCATAAGGTAAGTAAGGCGATTAGAAAAAAATCCAGAATGAGGGAAAAAAATTTTATCTATTATCAAGCATTACTTTCAGAAAGATCTACAGGATATTCTATCTAACTTTCAATTATGTATTTTTGGATTTTAATGATAAACTCTTTTACGAGGATAAGGGCAAGAAGGACTTTGGGTGAAATGCATTACGGTCATGTTGAACTTTTAAAATACAAAATTCGGTCCACCTTTTGTGTTATTTTCATTCGGCCATTTTATTTCTTGAGTAAATGGCCTTAAGGTCGGGAAAAAGTGAGTTGAAAAAGCGGAACCCACTTATTTTTTATGCATTATAGGCGCCTTTTTATGAATAAGCTCGTTTAACTATGGACAATACTTCTTGGAGTTTTTTTTTTTTTTTCGAACTTTCAGGTTGTTGCAAAGTTGGATGGAACACATGATCTGATGTCAATAGCTTTTTTTTTTCTATTTAAGTCGTCGTTAATTGTGACTTTGGCACACTCTCATAATTCGAGTATAATATATGCGAAATCAAAAAAATTATACATCTATATGTAAGTTTTTTCGCACCATTCTAAAATTCTTACAATGCAAAAAATAAACTGTTGCTTTTACAGTATAATACTGGCAGCAGAGAATACAGTCTAAGACTGTAAAATTGGCAGTAATATATGCATTACCGTAAATCAGGGTTACTTGGACCCACAACAGGGCTACTTGAGCCCGCAGTAAAATGATAAAATCTGGGTTTGGTACTAGCGTTAGAGACTGCAGAGGGCTTCTACCTATTGGAGAAACGAGGAACTTTGTGCAAATCGTCAACTAGTAGGTACCAAACCTAGATTTTATCATTTTATTGTAGTGGGCTCAAGTAACCCCCTAGGGTCCAAGTAACCCTGATTTACGGTACTGCTAATTTTAGTCTATTACTGTGCCTTTTACTGTTTTAAAAAGGAACCTGTGTTGCCAGTATTATACTGTAAAAACTACAGTGTACTTTTTTCAGTGGACACATACCCTATATACAAATATCGAGACAAAACTTGTCGAAAAGAACAGGGGGTTGGTTATAATTGTATTTTTTGGTTTTCCATTCGTTCGCTTTAACATTCGGAATTTTTTTAAACAAAAGTCAAAATTGAGGTGTTATAAATAGGGATGCACCGATTAATCGGCAGTACCGATTAATCGGCCATAATCGGCAAAAATTTGCCGATTAATCGGCGAAAAAATATTTTTTAAATATTATTTTTCAAAGTACACCTTCAATAAGAAATTATGATGATTAAATTTACTGACAGAAAAGAATTTTCTGCAAACATTACTATAACATGTAATATGAAATTGTACAGAGTAAAAGGAAAACAAATAATTCAGAAATGCTTAAAACTGAATGAAATATTAAAAATTTACCGTCATAGCTGATATTCACATAACACTATTATGAACGATTAAATTACTAGACATTTAAATTGGAATGCGAAAATTGTGAGTATTTCATTTTATTTATATTCAGCCAAAGTTTGCCGACTAACTGTAGGAAAAAAAATATTTTTAAATCAGTATACCTTGGGCAAGGATTTACCATGAAAAATATTTATGAACAATAAATAAATGACCTTCTGCAAACACAAGAGTAACATGTAGTACGAAAGTGTAGAGAGAAAAAAATAAGACAAATAACTGAAAAACTGCATAACGGAAAAAAGTATTTTAAAAAAATAATCCTCATAATTGATATACCGTAAAGTCGGGTTACTTGGACCCACAAGGAGGTTACTTGAGCCCACAGTAAAATGATAAAATCTGGGTTTGGTACTAGCGTTAGATATTGCAGAGTGCTTCTACCTTGCGGAGAAACGAGGAACTACGTGCAAGTCTTCAACTAATAAGTACCAACCTAGATTTTATCATTTTACTGTAATGGGCTCAAGTAACCCCCTAGAGTCCAAGTAACCCGACTTTACGGTACATTTTTAAAGAAATTAACTTTCCCAATTTGAATAAATATGCGCATATAAGCAATGTTGAAACATTTTTCGTGCATTGATATTTTTCTCCATTACCATAGTGTTTCAGAGAACTTTACAACGTTCACAACGAATAAGCTTTGGACCGTTTTTCATAGATACTAATAGGTTAAAAATAATTAAAATTAAAAGTGCTCCTAAATTAGCGTGCTCAACACAATTTTCCCCTTTTTTTTCGGAATTTTTGTGTCTAGCTTATTTTATATATTAACTATAACATGAAAATTAGCTAATAGAAATAGGATAAAATTGTAAAATTATTTTCGAAAAGTTAGGAAAATGGAGAAAAATAGTCTCCCAGAAATAAATTCATCACTAGTATTTCTATAATCGAAATTGTAAAAGAAAAAAAAAGTGATGTAGACATTGATAGTAGTAAAAATGATAATTAATCGGTTAAGCCGATTAATCAGCCAATTATGAACAGCTGATTAATCGGTAATCGGTAATCGGCCAATTTGCTTATCGGTGCATCCCTAGTTATAAATATAGAAATTTCAACTGAAATCTGTTTGTAAAATTTCGCATGAATACAGTGCTTCTTTCATCTTTAAGAAAGAAATAAACTTTTTGTTAATTTCGTTTTGCTTGAATAAAGAATAATAAAAAATCGTTAATCTCTTTACTTTCTGAACTTTGAATAGCAGCTTAAACAACATAATAAACTTAGTTTAATCCTCTTGGCGAAAATGTTATACTTTAGAATTGGCGCCTACTCTTATCTTAAATCTACAGCTCAAAACACCTTATAGTGCTGCCATTTAGTAGCAACAATAGTAAATAAAAGCATCCGAAACCATAAAAGGGACATGTGAAATAATTCGGGAAAGACTGGTTGTGCAGTGTTAATTTTCACAGTGCCCGAGCTACACTCGGGATGAGCCAGAATGGAACATTTCGCTTGCCCGAGTCCAGCTCGGGAAAAGCCGGGAAGAGTTTAAATCAAACGCAGTCACCAGTTTTTTGTATTTTGTGTCACTGAATGTATTCAAATAATTTGCCAAATTCGCATTCAAACTAAAAAAAAAAAGAATCTCTGAGCATCTAAAATAGTTTTGAGTAAAAATCCATCACTACAACATTGAAACATTATTAAACTTAAAACATCGAACGTCGCAAATTATCCAACTTAAGTAAGAAACAAAATAATTAAGTCGATGCATCTTCGATTTCACTAATGCTGTTCATTAGTTTTCCTCCGAACTCGAATAAGAAACTTAATTAAAATCAGAAAGCCCCCATGAATTAATTATTTGTCGCTGCTTCCCTATACAAATGATGAATAGAAGATCAATATTTTAATACGGAACCAAGAGCTTAAGTAACTAATTTATGTTTTAACAAAACATTCGTTTAGAAACTTTTGAAACCGGAGAACAATAGGAGAACCTCTTATTCTGGAAATGACTAAATTATGAGGATCAACGTAAAAGGTTAATGCAGCTGAAGTGCATTATCAGAACGAAAAGCAATACATTTTTTCCTCCGATAAATACGTTTAGAAACGTTTCTGCTTAAAATACCGGTTATATATACATTTGAAAGCAGAGGTATTGATTTAGGTATTTATAAGTAACTTAGTAGAATTAAGATGCTTAAAACCAGTGAAATACGTTCCAATAGTTTTTAGAATGATTAAACATTAATTTTCAAATAAATATGTGTCAATTATATCGAATTTGGTACTTTTCGGGGTAACAGAAAAACAAAAGGAGTACCTAAATTTCACTGCATGTTACATGATTTTGTTACTTTTCTAAAGTATGTGAAATTCTGTATTCCTTATCTGTGACTTTGCTCCATTGCTACAGATTAGGTTTCTCAAAATTTGTATAAGAAAAAAATAGGCTTTAGTATTGTGTCCATAAAAGTAAATTAAGGTCCATAAGAGTTATTAGCTACTGAATTATAAGTCATTTATTTTTGAGTCAATGTATGAAAGCTTTACTTTCTTCTTTTAATGCATTAAATCGGAAAATTACACGAGGCAAATTATTTGGCTGTCTTTCCTTGGATTGGAAACCTGGCTGAACGTAAATATATCTCAAAGTATTTGTTTTGTCTCTAAATGAAAATTTATTAGCCTCAAAAACTAAATCTATGCTCTTCTATCTGAATTATACAGCTTAATTCATGCTTAGTAGGCTACTAATACTGCCGCATAAAAGCATTCCTGACTTTCAAATGTTATAAATTCGAGAGTTCTACTTTTTTTTCTTTCTTTTTTTTTTTTTTTTATTGTGTAAAAAAATGACACGGTGGCTCCGAAATAAATTCTTGAATACAAGTATTGTTTTCACTATGTTTTGTCCCTCTTGTTTGGGCATTAGATTTTATGTAGCAGAAAGAAATTATATATTATTTTAAAATGTACTATTTCTGTTTCTTTTCTTTTTTTAGGAGTTAAGAGAATTTACATTTTCAGAAAAAGGTTCTTTCCTTTGTTTTTTTTCCTGTAAAACACCTGTAAAGATGAACTTAAAAAGCAAGACTCTTCATCTAAATGCAAAATGTAAAGATTACTAATTCCCATCATTTAAGATTGATAAAAAATAACCGTACCGGTATACTCTGTAAATATAATCTTTACGGGTAAATGACGTGTGTAAATTGGCCATATCAACCATATCTTTATCACATCCTAATTACCATTATTTTTTATGTATGTGCTTTATATTACCTAATTTAGAAAATCACCAGTCATAACTCCGTGCTCATAAACTATAAGACGGGTTCGAATTCCTTCTGTATTTCATTCCATTCCACTTGAAGAAACAAGGAACCAAAGAGTAGAGTCCTATTACAATTCGTGATTGCGATAATTATAGTTTGAACTCAATGTGTCAAAATTCAAATGAATGCCAGTGACTGGATGCATTTTTCTCATTTATTCATTCATTTTTGTTTTCATTTTATTTTATTTTTATTTATTTATGTATTTATTTGTTTATTTTTTGAGCAATAGATTTTTATTCAGTTATGTGCTTTTCTAAAAGTCAAAATAAATACAAGTATGTAATTGTTTTCACTTATCTCGCAGAGTATATACTTATCTTGCTTTTATCAATACGAAAAAACAGAAAAAGTACACACTATTTAAAGCAAAAGACAAATTCAGTCATTTTTAAGGTTTATAGGAGCCTAATTTATAATTTGTAGCTTACAACAAGTAGTGTATTCATCCATTACGTGTGTCTTTTTGGAAATATATTTTTTAATCTTTCGTTTTCTTTAGCTTAACCATATTAAAGTCAAACGAACATTTTTACTAAATATATTTATTCAATAAATTTCTTAAGCCTAAATAAATTTTTATTCCTGCTAATGCATTCCATTTTACAGAATTAATGAAAAGCAGCTCTAAAGAAACGTATTTCAGTAATGATTCTAAATTTTAGAAGTAAGAACTTAAAAAAAAAAGTATAGATTTATTTTTTCCATTTTAACAAACGTCATTGAAAATCTTTCAAGTAAATAGCACTCTTGTTAGCTGCGTTCTAAGTGATTACACTGCTTTGAAATCGCTTTCAAAAATATTGATTACTTAATCTTGGTTAAGGGAAAGAAAAATGTTCTGGATTTCCTGGAGAGCTACTCAATCACTTCCAAAGCGATCACAGATTTTTCCCTTTTAAGCGTATTACTAAGAACTGAAATAAATTGTGTGCTCTCACTTAATGAGATAGATTATAGAAATGTTTGAATTATACTTTTAAATACTAAAAAGATCTCTGGAAAAAAAGTTACTTGTTTGCCTCATGAAGTGTACCTTAGCTGTGCGGTACACTACTTTCGTCTAAATTGAAGTAATCGTTCAAGTAAAGGAACCGGGCGGTACACATGTTGTACCATAAATCTTTTTTCTTTAGAGGACGGGGTTGAAATTTTCACTCGAACCCTTTGGATCCGGGGATTTTTTCAAGATTTCATACGTCTGGTACGACAGTTTATACCTTCTCTTTTCAATGGAAAAGAAATCTGTGGTTAAACTGTCGTACTTCCTGGGTGGAAAGAAAAATTTCTATATGAACAGCCCGGATCCAAAAGGTTAAAATAGTTTTTGAAAAGAAATTTATGTTTTTGAAATGATTTGTTACTTAAGTAGGTATACTAAAGGATGAAATACTATGCAATATTTGCATGAATCCATTATAAAAATATAACGACACATAAAACATAGTAATCCAAATATTATTCTTCATTTTCTTGTTGAACAAATAGGTTACTGATTTTTTTATCAATCATATGTAATTACTTTAAATTAAATCATTTATACATCATACTTTTTTAAAGCACTTAAAATTTTATTTTACTCAACTGATAAGTACTTTTGCACATTGAAAATTAATAATCTCCATGTATGCGCAACAGAACTCATATTTAATCAAAAGTGTATTGTATAGTCTCCTGAAACTTATGTATGCACATGGACAATTCCACCGTAAACTTTAAACGTTTTTGTTACTTTTTCTATTAAAAAAATCTGCACCAAAATTTAGGACAATACAAATAGAATCGAATTATACAAGCGAAGAAAAGACTAGATATTTATCGAATCAAATTGTAACTATGTGAGTTTAAAGTTTGATCGTTACTTCCGTATGCTGTCGTGCTAAGCACAAAAGTCATATCTGCACTTTTTTAAAAAAATTGAGATATCGCCACCATGTGGCTCTTTGTGACGTATTTTACCTAGATACAAAATTATATGGTCATTTGAGAACGGGAAATATTTTATAAAAAATTCTGAAAGAGTTTCATCTGAATCAAATACACAGCGGCGCAAAACTTAGTTAGAGTTTTATTTCGGTTTAGGGTCATTCCATGAAAATGTCAACCTCAACCGAAGAAAAAAAAATACCGAAGTGAAAAAAGTATCAAAAAATAAATGAATAAATACATAAATAAAAATCATACAACATAAGAAGTTAAAAAAATTGAAAAATTATTGTAATTATCACTGAGATTAGCCACAATAAATAGTTTGTAGTGTGTCAATACTGCTTATTATTCGATGGTTACGTTAGTCACACACCATCTTGAGTAAAAGTGACACTTAAGACTAAAAAATTAAGATTTAATAAATGTGTTTTATGTTTGTAAAAGCCAACTTTACACAGTTTTCAAATATATCATTCAATTTTTAACACTTGCTTAACTTTGAGAAATTTTTGCCTCACAACATGAGCATGAGCATTCATTTTCAGGGTTGCAAAAATGTTACGTTAGTCACACTGCTATTTTGGTTGAAAAAATATCTACTGGCAGTAATTTTGTTTTAAATTCTTAGCAGAAATGATACATAGATACCATGTACATTGTAAATCCACCAGCATAACTTAAAAATACTTTTTATCCTTTAAGTTACAAGTAAACACAGTTACAAAATCTGCTCTGAATGTTACGTTAGTCACTATGGAATGACCCTTTAAGTTCGACTGCAGATACCACTTTTGCTCTTAGCACGGCAGTATACTCATCTTAAGTTCATGTACGCTTACCTAAAATAATATATGCTTATGTATGCACATATAAAACTCATGCATTATAACTTAAAAGTCATGTATGCTCCACCTTGTTCATCCGTATGCTCACCTTTGCTCTTCTCAGCACATGTTTCATTTTCGTATAACGTTATTTTTATTTATTATATAGCAAGTTAAAATATGTAGAGAAAAATACAACGTTAAGGAGGCACAAATAAGCAGGGATACTGCAGACACGTGTTTCGGCGTTACAAGGAACGCCTTTTTCAATGC
This sequence comes from Uloborus plumipes, assembly GCA_038373865.1. Lineage (NCBI taxonomy): Eukaryota > Metazoa > Arthropoda > Arachnida > Araneae > Uloboridae > Uloborus > Uloborus plumipes. The sequence continues at coordinate 124,393 of JAXGGA010001103.1, forward strand.
AAAAAAAATTTGAGCTAATGGATGCACAGACATTATTTGTGCCTCCTTAACGTTGTATTTTTTTCTACATCAATAGCACAAAGGTATTTGTAAACTTTAAGTTAAAATATGTTTGTAATAGTAAATGTTACAACACATTTTCGGTTATATTAATTTGGTTTGTATATAAAAATATAAATATTTAAGAACTTTCTCAGTCTTAAAATAGAGAAATTCTTTCACTTAATTTCTTTTCCGAATTTTGTGTATTTTTTTTTCTTTCGAAAAAATCTTACTTAAACATCCATCTATAAAATATGTCACACACAACTCATGTGAAATCAAATCTTGAATAATTTAAAACAACAATTTATACCTCAGTTTTAAAAAAATCATTTTTTTTTCTTCTTGGTTTAAACTGGAAAAAATTGAAGAAAGAAGTATAATTTTCTTATATTTTATAGAAAATCGTACACAAAAGCAGCTTTGCGGGTGACAGCGGATCATAAAGAGGGCAGCCTTTTCTGAGTTGTCTTTGTAAAAAATTTCTGCATGTTATGGGGGAAAAAACTGTTAGAAGAAATGAAAGATCAACAGCAGCTTAAATCGACAGCTGAAAAAAATGGTGCAGTGTCAAAAATATTTGAAAAGTTTTTATTACATTCTATATATATGGAACTTCAATGCACTGGAAATTTAAAAATAGGATTTAAAGATGTTTGCTGATATTTTTAAACATTAGGTTAAAAAAAACGCTCACTCGTATATTCTTTTGCTGCTTTGAATTTAAAACTTTTCAGGGAAATGAATGAATGTGCAAAAAATTCAAATAAAATAAGTTTATACATAACTATGGCGATTTTTAAAGAGTTTTAACAATGATTAAGTACATGCTAATCAATTTTCATGATTGAAAATTAAATGAAAACATATTTTTTATCGGCTCTATAATAGCATTAGCATGTGTAAATCGGTCTCACCTGTTTAACAAAAGAGCTTGAAAACAATCATTTGACAGCAATAAAAAAGGCAAAACGGCTTTCTCGTTTTAAAATAGAAACTATATTGTTGTTTCTATTTGTTGAGGGAAGAGTAGTTTATTAATCATGTTTAAAATGAACGTTACAGCATAACTGGCACTTTTATCGATAAATATTTTTAAAATACGCAAGTATGATAGCTATAGATTTTTTTTAAACAGCTACAATGCAAAAAATGAACTATTGTTTTTACAGTATAATACTGGCAGCATAGGTTCCGGTTTAAAATTGTGAAATGCACTGCACTAAACGGTGAAATTGTTAATTCTACAGTTTATTACTGTAAAATTAGCAATTTTACCTTTTATTGCAGTGCAATTTACAGTTTTAAACTGGAACCTCTGCGACCACTCTAAAAACAAGTTTATTTTTTTCAGTTTTCTGAAAAACTCAAAGTATCCGAGAGAAAGTTACACAAGTTGTAGAAAATTAATCGAGGTTATAATAATTCCAGAAAATTAAACAGGAATTCTTAGGGACTAATTGTTTCAAATAAGCCAGATTTTAATGGTAAAAGCAGCACAGAAAATTATCATTTGATCTTTTCTCAAGTCCCGCTAATAGAATAATAATCCATCTAGGCCATCCCAATTTTAATAATTTTTATCAGTGAAAATACTCATTTTTTAGTCACTATTATACATATGCTGCTTTTCCCATTAAAATCTAATTTTTTTGGGGACACTCTGTCCGAAAATGCTCAAGCACAATTCTTTGTTTTTTTTTGTGCATTCCGATTCAGTTGTTCACCTACTTATGCTGTCACGTGATATTTTTGACCCAAGTAAAAGTTTTGTAGTATTAAGGGGTGAATTGTCAGGTTGAGCCGGTTTTCATACCAGTATCAGGAACACAAGCATTGATGATTAACTTCTGGGTACTCCTAAGTTAGAGTGAGGTATTGAAAGTGCAACGGCAAATGCTGATGCATGATAACCTGTTAGATAAATGGTAACTTACTGAGCTCGTACGTGGTATGTGTTTCGATACGACATGTAGTGCTGGTACTAAAATTGGAGCGTGTTTGAACTTGGGAAAAAAAAGCTTGGGAAGCAACTTTTATATTGTGTTTTCCACCATTATATTTTAGACATTGTACTTTCTGTGGTATTATAACCGAAGTCTATTCTAGTCATGGTCTTTCTGTATTTCAACCGATAAACTAAGAAATATGTAGATATTGGGTTATTTGATGGTGCGAAATGTCGAATATGGTGTTCAGTTCATGCAATTTCCTCATGTTATAGTCTTAGGTCAAAGATTCTTCAAGGCTTCAAGTTGTGGATATTTCGCAACCAGTTCAAACTTGCAGCCGGAAAAAGAAAATTAATTCGTAACATATGAATGTGAATTCTTTTACATTCTTATCGTTAATAAAAAAGAATATCTAAGAGCTAGGTTCACAGCAGCCCTTTCTGTCCAAGAACTGAGAAAGGATTTGGACCACTTTCAGCGTCCTGATTCATATAAAGAAGAAACTCAAAAAATATCAGCTGTTTGATTGTGAGCATTGGAAACTTCAAGATAGCTAGACCAACGAGGTTTTTTACTACCAAAGAAACTGAGGATTGTAAACGACAATAGGAAGCGTGGCATGGCCCTTATTGAAGCATTTGCTAAATCTATTACAAAGACGAAGAACTAAGACTTCAAGTGGTACAGGAACACAGAAAAAGTTGCAAAGTTGCAAAAAAGTAACCTTTAAAAGTAATGCAAGAATTAATGAGCGAATTGCTATATATTTAATGTATTTGATTTTTTTTTTCATATTTTTCCATATTTGATTAGTTTTCATACTTTTCTGTATTTCATTTGTATTTCAAATGTATCATTTTGTAATTGCACGCTATTTTTCTTCAGAAATAAAAAAAAGTAATAAAGTAACTTTATTATTATTATTTGCATTCGCATTTGTGCCACTATCACGAAATTTAAAATACTTCTAAATATAAATATAGTTTACTAAAATTTTGAGCAAATAATTCAGTGTATATAAAGGCACTAAATAAGACGGTAAGACGAACAAAAATACAAAGGCTACTTTTTTCCATAGATATCATGTACGTTCATATTTTTGTAAATATTACGAAATTATAAGGCGTTGTCGCGACCTCTAAATATTAATATATTTTGTCAAAATTTTGCACAAGTAATCGGTGTGTATAGTGGCACAAGATAAGAGGGTAAGACGCACAAAAATACAAAGTTTATTTTTTTCCATACATTTCTGAATCACCCTAATATATATATATATATATATATATATATATATATATATATATATATATATATAAAGGAATTATGTATATTTGTATGTTTGTTCCTTATACAAATCCAGTTTTCGTCGGATTTTTATCAAATTTGGCACAGAGGTTCCTTGATGCACTAGAATTCACATAGGCGAAGGTTTGAAATCTAAAAAAAAATCCAAAGAGCTCAAAATTCATTTTTTGTTTTAAAATGGCCATTTTCATTCAATTTTGAATATATAGAATAATAGAGTAAGCCTTTAAGCATACACAAATTGACAAACCTTGCATATTTAAATATGAATATTTTTAAACAAAGATTACGATTAACAATGAATAATCAATTTAAGGCGCACCTATTTTATTTTAGTATGAACTAAATTAAGAGCAATTATAATTCATTTCAATTACATTGGAACATGGACACAAATATTGCAAGAAACAGAAAAGTTAGAGGTTACCCGGGCAACGGCGGGTAATAATCTAGTAATAAATAAAACTAATCAGATAAAGCTGTTGTTTAAAAAACCATTTTAAAAGTCAAATACATATGTATACAGAAAAACAGATAGATACATACATACATATACATAGCACCGTATTAAACATGAATTACCTAACGTTTCTAAAAGAAATATTCCTCTCTGAGGGTTCAATTTAATCAGTCATTTTAATCATATCCCTAGTTTGTTCAAAGAGAAGAGGGTCTTATAATGAAAGTGATGGGAAGTTATTAATCTTTGGCGATGCGAGTGCTAATGATCGTGTAACCAATATCCGCGGTCTCTGCATACAAGTCCGATAATGAACATCGTGAACAACCTTGTTTGGTTAATAGGAAAAATCTGAGTCGAATTAACCTCTCTTTTTAATGCAATGCTAATGAGAGCAGAGGCTGGGGAAGGAATAATTGCATTATTGGTGAGCGTGTTTTCTTTTGTTATCTAAACTGGATAAAGCTGGATATTGCTCTAAAAGTCGGATATTTGCTCGAAATGAAGTCTCAAAAATTGAAGTTAAAATAAGCAAATAATTATCTAATAGCATATCGTCAAAAATTAAGTTTGTCGGTAATGATAAAATGTAAGAAGTAATTAGAAGTTGCTTGTATTTTTACGTTCTAAAGTCAGTTTATAAATTTTCTCATTTATTATACAGGGTGTCCACTCCTATCGTGGACCAATAGCTAATTTCTAAACCGTTAGAGATACGCATATAGTTTATTTAGGAAAAAATCTCCAAATTACGAAAGGAATTTTGGGTCTATTCAATGTTTTTCAAAAAATCAAATTTTGAAAGAGTTACGAAATTTAAATTTTTATACAGCCCCCCAGTCCTATCAATCATGTTTAGTAAAACATTCTTGACACTGTAACGTTTAAAACTAAAAAAAAATCACTCTTCTACCACAAAAATTGACCGAGTTATGACGTTTTGAAAAATCAAGATTTTGCATTATTTCATGACGTCATCGAGAGATCACTAAAAGGACCGTATGCGAAATCCTTCAAAATCTTGATTTTTCAAAACGTCATAACTCTGTCAATTTTTATGGTAGAATAGTGATTTTTTTTTAGTTTTAAATGTTACAGTGTCAAGAATGTTTTACTAAATATGATTGATAGGACTGGGGGGCTGTATAAAAATTTAAATTTCGTAACTCTTTCAAAATTTGATTTTTTGAAAAATATTGAATAGACCCAAAATTCCTTTCGTAATTTGGAGATTTTTTCCTAAATGAACTATATGCGTATCTCTAACGGTTTAGAAATTAGCTATTGGTCCACGATAGGAGTGGACACCCTGTATGTGTGTGTATATTTTCTACTCACTACTATTACGCAAAATACAATTATATGCTTTTATTTTTATTTTTTCTCAGATTTGAAATTTTGAATCTAATATTTACGAACCTTAGTTCAAGTTCAAATTTTGTCTTAACGCCTGCATGTGTTCTTTTATATTTAACTTCAACAAGTACTAAGATTAAATTAAAAATTTTAAAAACCACCGACCCTGAATGCGGACCTCATACAAAAACGAGCCTTATTTACTAGTTAGTGCACATTTTAAATTTAAATATGTTTTCCTGTTTTTGAGAAAACATGGAAAACACGGAAATTAAAAGATAAGCCTTACTAGTAAAATTTGCTAGTCACAAAAGCAGAATAAAGAGAGAAAACTAAAAATCCTTTGAAAATCCTTATGGTAAAACCAATTACAAAAACTTGAATTGCTAACAAATGGAAACTGGCAGCTGACAAGTGTTTAAATCATTGAGTTTTTGTTCCTCGTTGGTCAACAATGACATCGGTTTCCAATCGCGTGAATAAAGGTTTAGCTAAGAACAACATCGATCTGCTCTTATTTCAAACAAAAAACAATTTTTCAAAATCAGTCCATCCGTTTAGGCTCCAGAGTGCCACGCAGATCGACAGATACTGTCTGATTTTCTTAGGTAAAACCTTCCGCGTACTTACGCATGAGTTAGGTCTTCTCTGATCTTACCAAAAAAGGGGTGATAGGTGAGATAACAATAAGGGGACGAATAATAAGAAGCATTTTGAGCCATATCAAACAACGTAGAGAACGATGCTTATTTCAAATGCATAGTTTAGTTGAATTTGTCAAAAGGACAGCAAAAAATGCAAGTTTTAAATGGAAAACTTAGGAAAGTTCCCACTCACAACCCATTACCCCTTTTTTTACCTGGAATGGTTCCCGAGTGCTTGGCGCGGTTTTCAAGGACAGACAGTACAAAGACACGTCACACTTATAAATACCCTCTTTGTTGCGTCGAGGTGTAAACAGTTTTAATGTTTAAAAAACGGAAAATCACGGCCATTAAAACATGTTTAAAATCCTAATTTTGGTTGACAGCTCCAGAAAGAAAGTCATAAAAAGAAATGATAAGTTTTTACTAACAGATTTGTGTTTAGTGTTTCTGCGAGCCACGCCCCTGCCAATCCGTACCCATCGACGCCTTGGTAGAGTCGGCTCATGAACGCAAGATGGGTTGCGTTTTAAATACAATGAAGCATAATGTATATCATCACTTTAGAGCAAAAATAAGACATCCCCTAGCAGCATAATCTCATCGGCCGATGATCGGCCATTCATCGAAACCCGATGAAATTCTCATCGGCCGATGATTGATTCCGATGAGTTCTCATCGGGAATAGCTCCAATATGTCTCATCGGCGAAAACCCAATCCGAGCAGCAAAATCCGATGAGTTTTGCTCGAAATACGATGAGATTCGGAGCAATTTACGAGCATCCGATGAATTTAGGATGAATTTTGGATTCTCGCGTTTATTTTCCTCGGGAAAGTTGATCGGGTGGATATCGCTTTCCGATGAAAAGTAGCTCATCGAAAACCGTGCTCGGATTCTAATCGGAATGATGTCATCGTGCGTTACGGGATCAGTTTACGAGGAGTTCGATGATCGGTTGAGTAAAATCCGATGAGTTAATGCTACTTGGGTCTGAGCCTAATAACATCAAAATATCCTATTGTTGCTCTGAGGCGACAATATGGTTTTAAGATAGATGCAATGTAGTTTTCAGTCACATCCAAAGTCCTGAAGACAAACGACAAAAAAAAATCGCTCCTTTTCATCGCATCCATAAACAACTCATGTGATTTGCGAAGAGATTTTTCCGATAAAATTTAGAAAGTCTATAAAAAATAATCACTTCAATGTTCGTGACAGTTTAAGATATATTTCGTTACATTTTTGAGCTTGCTTTTGCTTTTCAATATGAATCACAACAGATTTATCGAAACTTCGGATGCAAAAACGCATTAAAAAACATCAGGTAATTTCAGCAATTTATCATCGACAAAAATCGTGACATAAGACCAGCATTAATTTTCTAGAGGTTTTTAATTTAGAGTTTATCTTTGTTTGTTTTACTCCCCTGAGGAAATTTCTTGAATAATATTTTATATTTGGAACCGTACCCCGCAAACCACTTTTCCTGAAACTACTTCTCGCATAAACAAGATCATTTCCTCCCGCAAGCGTCCAATTATTGTCAAAACTGAAATTGGAAGTTATTGTTAATTATATGTCTGGCCTGGTCAGATTTCATGAGGAAATATCAAGAGGAAAAAGATCAGAATGCACTTTAATGAAGCTGGTTTGAAACGTTATGAGAGAATCCCCTTTTCTTCTTTTCTCTCACATTTTTTCCCCTTTTTGGTGCTGTTTGCAATAACTTTGACATTTTTTTTTCCAGTTGATTTTCTGCTATTTCGGATTACTTTTAGTTACTTTTCAATATGTATCTTCAAAAAATTCGTATACTCTTAGTTAAGTTGGACTTTGGTTTTAAATATGCAATATTAGCAATTATTTTTAATAAAAAATAGTAATCTACATATTAGAAATAACTTTTACGAAGAAAAAATATCATCACAGATTAAAAGGAATCATACTTAGAGACATTTCGAAGCGAGCAAGCATAACTGTAGGGCACGCATAATGAATAGGCCAAACTTTTTTTCTTTTCTTGTCTTTTTTCAATATGCACAAACACTTCTATTCAAAACTTTTAATACGATATTTATGTAATACATCTTTTAATTCTTAATAGTTATGTCTATATACATACAAAATAAATTTAAAACAACGCAATGTGTTCATTCGATTTCATCATACCCGCAGTGAAAACTAAAAATGTTTATAATGCCATATATCTTTTTTTGTCCCTAAAAAATACAAAACATGAAAAACTGATAGGGTAGGGTTGAACACTACACAAAAGTCAAGTTCAAAGTAACGCATTTCAGAAGAAAAAAAAATGACTGGAAACAAAATTGTATTCACTATTTTGATTTTTTTCCATGACAAAGTTGTGTTTAAAATGCTGAACAATTTGAATAATCAATAGCTATCATTTTTCAATTATTATCTCTGGAAATCGTCAATACTTTTATTGCACAACAAAAATCTCAACATATATCAGACAACTTAGACTTGGAGTTGCAATATTTTTATTACATAGTCTTCTAAATGTTTGACTGGGTTTCGTGGTAGTAAGGCGATGGCCTTACGGCGTAAAAGTCCTGAACTCGGTTTCTGACCCGGTGGTCAGACGGTAGATTTTCGAGATGCAGAAAATCGTCAGCGTATATGGTCATGTGATTATGCGGTGCTTAAAAAATCAATCCTTCAGGCATTCGTTTGGCTTTGATTGTAACTGACTTTGATAGTAAAACAAACCAGAACTCCTGAAGAAACGTGGGAAGAAAGCCAAATATCCCTTCATGTTATATCATTTGTACGGTGAAGTCAAGGAACTCTAATAGAAAAAATTTAGTTGCTATTGATTCTTTGTGCTTCATCTTCAATACTGTTTGGGGGGGGGGGGGGGGTCAGCTATTCTTAAGTTTCGGAAGGGACAATATCACAGTTCTGACGTGCATTTCTTGGAACCATCAAATGATCAAATTTTCTTCATCCTCTTTCATAATTGTTAACCTAATTGGAAGACCAAGAAATAAAACTCACTTTGCATATACTTGCCAAATGGATGAAGTCACAAACAATGAGATTACTGTGAGTAGGATGAAGAATGTCGATAGGTACAAAACTGAATTTGTTGAAGAAGAACGAATTCACTATATCGAAAAGCCAGGTAAAGGCCATCCTACCATCTCCAACAATTGCAAAATCCGGAAGAAGAGATGTCTATCAGTTTGGTGGTACAGTATGTGGGGACGAGCAGTAAGAGCTGCAGAAAATTTTGTTTGCTCGACGCGACGCCTTGTTTTCCTCTAGTCGATATTCTAGTTTGATATTTCTTACTTTTATAACTTTTTTTTCTATCGACAATCAGCCTTGTTAATTTTGATGTGAGTTCCTGTTTGAGTAAATGTTTAATAAATAATGTTCTTGCGCCTGATTTATTTTTATCATTATCCAGAAGAAACGAGCAAGAAGCTTTTTTTTTAATCATGAACTTTTGGCAATAATTTAACTTTTTTTTTTTTAGTTCTTGGGGAAATTGCGTGTGTAAGTGTAAAAATTTGTTCATAATTACCCCATTTGACCCTACATAAAAGTTTACTGAAATCCTAAAATAACAATACATGAACCAATTAGACTTTAGAAAAATCTTTATACCAAACGGAAGTTAACTTAAGAAACATTCCAGGAGTGAATCAATCCGAACATGGTATTTACAATATATTTTCTCAAACTTTAACCGATTCAGAAACTACTTTAGAGTCCCTGTACCAACTACTTCAAAGTTTAACCTGTTGAATATTGACCTGAGGCAGCTCTGTTTTTCCATTCAGACTAGGAGCAATCCCAGCCGAGCAGCCCTCCATCCAGCAATCTTAGAGGTATTGATTTGAAATGGGAGCTTGGAGCACTTTGTGACCACAACATATTTAACGCATACCAGTCACCATTAGCGAACATGGAACATCTTCAACCGGCTGGCATCGAATCCCAAACCCACCAGCCCCAATTCCGACTTCACGCATTTCAGGCCGCCACGTTCTTAAAACTAAATAACAGCATAAATACTTGATTCAACCCAAGAATATTAAATTTGGTAGAGTAGTGCACTGTATATGCTTCTGTACACACATGCATTTTAAAATAATCCTATACCAGGCAGGAATATGCTTTCTTTAAGTTACCCTAATTTTATTAGCAAATATTGACAATTGGTTGTTCTTCCAAAGTGACATTAACGGAGACAGTAAGAAGGGTAAAATATTTTACTTTTTTAATCCTTCTTAATTTATGCAATGAGACTAACGTTTAGTAATTATTTTTTTCTTAACTCATCGTTAAATGTAAGTAAAAACAAAATTGAGCGTAAAAACATGCGTAAAAGTGTCAACGAAAACGGAAATTCTCTTTAATAACATGACACTAATAATTAGAAAAGTAATTTATTTAGCTTCGAACAAAAAAAGAAAAAAAAAACTTCGACAGTTTAACGACTTAAGTTTTAGTTCTAGAATTTTTGCTTAAGAAAAAAGACTGCAAGTCAAGCAACGAAGGAAAGCAGAAGCGCAACATGCGTAGTCAAAAATAATTTATGAGTTTAGAGTTTCCGCATATTTGGTGTAAAAAGTTTGAAGTATTTCCTTCGCCTAAATAAGCCGTTAAGCCCAATCCAATTAATGTGAGGTAAAAGTATCAATTTATGCGTCAAAAGTTGTTTTAAGAAATGGGAAAGGGAGAAAAAATATACTTTAAGTTTTTGAGTCTAACAGAGCTGATTAGTGTTCGTGTAAGAAGTTAAATAATTTGATTGCTTAGTAGTTACAATTTGATTTTTTCATACAATGCAGAAACATAGTATGTTTTTTTTCTGTCATGGTGTTTTTTTTTTTTTTTTTTTTTTTTTTTAACTTCTTAAAATACCTTGAGTGGGTTGTATAAAAAAAGTGGTCTTGTATTCTGCGAAAGCTTATACGTTTATACTGAACATATCTGTAGGTTTCTCGTATCAAAATAAAAAAAATAGGAAAAATATATAAATATATCATTCGTATCAGTTGACTAGTTATTATTACTTAAAAAAAGAGTAACATCAATTGCGGCAGTGAATATCATTAATAAGGTTGAGCTTTAATAGTTAGAGTAAAAATATTAAGAATACTCTAATCTCCAACACAATGAACGAATAGGTGACACCAGAAACACTAGTTAATGGCAAGATAATTTCATGTTAAAATTTGAAAAAACTTCAGACATTATGCTTTTAATTTTAAAAGTGCTTACAGCATGTAATTAGGATAGGCCGGGCATAGTTGATACTAAATTTATATTTTAATTCTTCTGATTTTTTAATTCATTCAACCTAGCACAAAAAATTTAATACAATACTATTACTTTTTTTCAATTGAATAAACATTTTAAAATCTTTTTAGAATATATTTTTTTTTCATTGAAAAGAAGAAAAATATCTTCTTTTTTTGCATCAACTGTACCAACGTTTGTCTAGTTAATAAAAATTTCATTGAAAAGAAAAAAATACATCTTATATATTTTTTAAATGCATCAACTGTACCAACGTAGATTTAGTTTATAAAGAAAATGATTTAACTACTATGCATCTGTAATAAGAGTCAACTTAAAAGCCGAGAAATGTCTCAGCTTTGAGCAGAATGATAAACTTTGGCCTGGAAACTACAGTACTTAATATTAGAATAATCCCATCATTTATTATTTAAAATTCAAGTTTAATCTTCGTTCTTCTTTAAAATTCTTGTTGTTGCATTTTTATGTTCAAGTACCTATTTTTACTTACTTTTACTACATTTATTTTACACATTTCTAGTCCTCCAAGATTTCTATCAAAAATTTGTGTATGCTTTGTTATTTTTTGCCTCCTTTAACATTTAAAACCTTTGTAAACATTTCAGTGTAACTTTCTGCTACCTCCAAACTTTTAAATTAAAAACTTCGAAAAGTTAGTTTAGGTTTTGCTTCTCCAAAAATGAAATTTATAGATTCATATCACCATATTATGTGTTTTTATGACGAAAATAAGTGGCTCCTGATATATAGTTCCACGAAGCTCGATTTTCCCAAAAAGGTCAGAATAAATCTCCCAGCTTAAAATAGAGGCATCATATGCGACGCGAAAGATTTATCTGCTGACCTAGGCAATTGCCACTATGAAACTTCAGGTCTCAGGATGACGTCATCAGTAGACCCTAGAGATTTAAATCGGAGATTTAGGCAACCATTTTTCTTATCCTAAAGTATGGAAAAGTTTCAGAAGGGGGTTCGAAAAGCATTTTAAGCACGAAGATAGATGCTTGCTTTTTGTTAGCCGCCGAGGTGGATTTTTTTCTTCATCTATAAGGATGAAAGAAATATTTCGTGTTCACGGAAGCAAATGTTGTGTGATTAAACGATTTCTCACGCTGTTAACTTTATGCATTTAAAGATGCTCCCAGATAAGATGCATATAGTATAATTCTTGATTTTCTAACTGCGTTCAACACTCTCTACATTTCCTACTGAGTCAATGTTTTTAACTGTTCCACACAGCGCCAACAATATTGAGTCACACTTTATATGCAACGATAGGTTGGTATTATTTTTCATTTTTCTCGAAAAAATATCGTTGTTGACAAAAAAGAGGCTAATCAACTGGTGGTCGTAGATTAGAGTTTTATTTATTTATTAATTTTTATTTATTTATCTTAATATATAAAAATTACGTGTCCCTGTGTTTGTGGCCAATGAACTCCTCAGTAGGGTGGACAGAAAAAATGAAAGTACAAAATAAGTTTAGCCTGTGTGCGGAAAAGTTGCCCCTTATGAAGCTTATTTATTGTACAAACTTTTAGCAAAATAAAATAATATCTTTATCTGCCTATCTGGCTTTGAATTTTAAGTATTTTGCTTAATTTCTCACCTATATGGCAAAAACGAAATGATAAAAGTATAACATATATCATTTGAAGTTACGAATGATTGGCACTAAACTTTATTATTTGAAATGAATAGTCAGTTAATAAGTGCACCTTGGCAATTGTAGGATGATTTTTAAGTGTACAACTGTACATAACGCTTGCGCACCGCGCGTGTTTTTCCTGTCAGCCCAATGTTCACTTATTTTGCTACTATCAATTGCGGGTTTTTTTCTTCGAGTTAGCTGAACTCCAATCGTAAGAACGTTCTTTTTAGTTTATATTAGGTGTAAGCCATTTTTTCCCGTCCACGTGAGTACTTCTATGTAGTTATCACACGTTACTTAGGGCTAAAAGAACAATCACAGAAGAGCATATTGCTTTAGTTTTAGAGCATGGATCTAAAATTGTTGACCATGTCACTCCCAAATCTAGTAGTTTAGATACCATAAAAATTAGCATATTAAGTTTTTTAGAGAAAAGTGCTGACATTTCTAAGGTACAAGCGTGTAACGGAACAGTGGTCAATACAGGCTCTAAAAATGGTTTAATAAGACAAATTGAGCTCTCTGTTGGACGACCTTTACAATGGTTTATTTGCTTATTACATACTAATGAATTACCGATACGTCATCTAATGGAGCATTTTGATGGAACAATTACAGCCCCTAAAGGGTTTTGTGGAAACATTGGGGGAAAACTAGAATCTTGTGAAGGTATGCCTGTAGTTCACTTTTGAAAGGATAGAAGTAACTTTGCCCGAGATTGCCTTTAATGAATTTAGTATGGACCAGCGGTATCTCAACGAAATGTGAACTGGAATTTTAAATGGAAAAATTCCGTTCAACGTGTCACCAAATGCTTCAAAAAAAATGAGTCATGCCAGATGGCTAACGAAAGCGAATAGAATTTTGCGGCCCATCGGAGAACATCGGAGAATATTAAAACAATATGTTATTAGAGTAGGCATGCATATGGTTTGATATTAAATCTAAATCATTATGTCGGTATGGTAGTCAACATTTTTACAGCATAATAAAAAAATCTTGATTTCTACCTAAAGAGCTAAAGAATATAGTAGATAAAACACTGCGAGGAAACGTTTATTTTGGAAATCCGGAGAAAATTATACTATCTATGCTGTCTGATGATCGAATACACACTCTCAAAAATTTCTTCTTAAATTGACGGAAATTTTCTTGGCAGCAGTGCTGCCGGAAGATTAACGATATTTGACGGATTTCCGTTTCTATTTTTTCTGTCAAATGACGAAACTTCTGTCTTTATTTCTTCCGTTACAAGAGGGAAGTGTTCCGTCATTTGACGAATTTCCGTTTCGTTCTTTCTCCTGTTAATTGAAGAAATTTCCGTCGTCATTTTTTCCGTTATGGGAGGGTAATTTTCCGTTATTTAAAGAAACGTCCGTTATGGTTGTTTCTGTTACACAAATGATTTATTTCGTCATTTAAAGAAATGTCCGTTACGATCGTTTCCGTTAGATATAGGAAATTTTGAGTTTTTCGAAGAAACTCGTTATTTTTGTTTCTCTTAAATGATGGATTTCTTTTTTCAGCCCTTAAAAAAAGAAAATTTTTGTACAGATTGAAGCAGGGTTAATCGGTTTAGAATAAATCGTTTTTTTTTTTCAAACTGTTTTTTCAATGTAATGTTAAGCTTGCTAAATAGTTTTATTTTTGCATTCATGCAACTTTTTTATTCAATTCATATTACCATTCATTCACCATTCATTCATATTACCTATTAGGCACATAAATATACAAGGTAGACACAAGTTAAGTCTTTCTAAAATCACATGGGGGTAAAATCCAAGTGTTTATTTCTTCATTATTTTTTCAGCAGTTGTACATTTCAAAATACCCAAAAAGTAAATTTCAATCAAAACTTCATTTTACTACCCAATTTGCTTACTTAAAATGAATAGAGATAAATAATGTATCATTGAGGAAATGCACGTTGTATATTAATCTTAAGTCTGGAGAATATTTAAATAACAAGAGAAAAAAAAAATAATAGACGAAATCCAAAACATTTAGAGTAGGCATGAAATGGCTCCAATAATTGCACTTTTTGTCCTATGTGCTTTTATCTACAATACAATCAGAGCAAGAAAAAATACACCAAACTTTGAAAACAATATATCAATGATTCTGTGCTCTTATAAGATTTAATGCCTGAGTTTCACCTTACAGAGAACTTTTTAAATCCCAGTATAATATTCCCCTGTATGAATTATGGAAGAATAAATATACATCAATTTTTATAACGAAATTCTTATTATTGACATGTGTTTAAAAAATATTTTAAAAGTTATGTAATGTATATAACACTTGTGTTTGTAAATACTAAGAAATACTTTTTATGATTAAGAATGCATGATTTCAAGTTTTCTTACATTAATTTATTAATGGTAGTAGGCTATAATTATGAAGAAATAAATGTGCAAGATTTTATAATTAATTATGTCTTACACTTATTGCAATATATCTCTTGAATTGCTCATTCACAACAAAGTTTTTTTTATATGTACTAATTTCTTAATTGTTAAAAGATTTTCAAACAAAATTTCCTTTATAGAAATGAAACTGCATATCTTTACGCTTAATATTTTTACATTTAATTTAATTATTAAGTCCAAATGTGAATTTAATTCACATGAATAAGCATTTGTTGGCAATAAATTAATAACGTCTTAATGTCTCCGAAAAAAATTGCTCTCATTACGATTAGGGCTTAAACCGGTTTTTTAACAACCCTGAATTAAAGAATACTATTTTATAAATACTAATACCAGGAGAAAACCAGAAATTTGTATTTGAAAGCAACCTACAACCTTTTTCAAACAATTATTCACTTTAATAGGAATTTTTTAAGATACTAAAAAGTATTCTTGAATTTATATTTAACCTATTTCTTTTTTTCAATCATATTCAGAAATGCCTTCAAGTCAAAAATTTTGTTAGCTGCAACCAGCTCAGGACTTAAGCATCAAGACTTTTATCAGGACCTAAAAAAATATGTTATTAAACCCATATGATTCACCAACAAAAAGCTGTGCTTTTAGTAACTTCTTATAAGTAAAAGAAGATTAACACCTGTTTTAAACCACGTAGTAAACAGTAGGAGAATGGATTTACAGTAAGAGAATGTAGAATTTTATTTTTACAGGCATTTATGCATACAGGTAATATTACTACAACTTTCTTCTTTTCGACTCATGGTTCCTCTTTCTGGTTTTATTTCTACAAAAACACTAAAAGAAAAGAAAAATAAAAGAAAATTATAACAAGACAATAAAAACTTAACTGAGCAGGGTGCTGCACTATGCCTGGTGCTTGGTAAATGAATCCTCGCCTTTTACTTGTAACTTAAGTTCATTAAAAGTGAGCATTCTTTTTTTGAAAATAATTGCTTCAAAAATTATTCTATTTTCAAGTGACTTAAAAAAATGCTGTTTACAAAATGCGATTTTCACAGCAGCACTCTGCTCTTTTTTTGACTTTTGAAAAACTCCCATATATATACTGTCGGCCCCACCTAAACAAATACTGTGGGTTCCAAGAAAAATTATTCAATTAAACGGGGATCTTTAACATTGCGTCTATGGCATGGGTTCCGGGATGCTTTATTCATATAAGCGGGTTATTTGTTTATCCGTTACCCGATTAAGCAGGGACGATTAGTACATGACTCATTTATGAAAGGATTTAAATATTTTGATCACTTTGTGTGACAGAGTGGACAAATAAGCCTTTAAAAATATACTTATAATCACAAAGAAAAGTTAGAATCACAGAACAAGCATAAAGTGGAATAAACAGCCTAAAACTGTAAGTCTGTCTGCAATTTCAAGAAAAAATCTATTTTTTTCATCATGAAATCCACTGTAACAGAATGGACAACAGTTCAAATTAACTACCATAAGAAAAAAATTAGGCTCATCCTGGTTGTTGACCTAATAACATAATATAGCAAGCTAATCACGACAGTTATGCTACCTATATTTTAAAAACATATATCAGATTGAATGCAATTATTTTATTTCCAAAAGGCTTGTGACAATTAGCAACATCGAAAATCTAGGGACATGGATGAATAATAGTGTTTTTTGGGATTTTTTTTTTTTCATTTGCGTAATTATCTGCAGAAATGGTGTCAGAAGCATCTTTTGTGCTGTGCAGTTAGGGTGTAAAAAAATCAATGATTCTTTTAAAAAAATAAAAAAAATCAATTTTTTTAATTTAAATCGGATTTTTTTTATTTAAAAAAAATTGGAAACTTCAGTTATTAATTAATTTACATTTATGAACGACTTACCTTTAAGTTTTTAAAAATACAAAAACACCTTTGAAGTAAAGCTTCACCAAAAACTGTGATGTAAAACCAGATTCAATGCAAATACATATGATTCAAATCACTTTTAATATCAACAAAATTATGAAACACTATACAGAAAAATTAAAGAAAAGAAAGACAAGAAAAGAAAGAAAGAAAAGAAGACTTTTCATTTTATTAAAATTTCAAGAAAGCATTACATGAAGTTTTAATAAAATGAGAAGTACAATGAAAAAATTATCTGCAAAAATTTTAAAATGAAATGTAACTTTTTCAGCTGTAATGAAAATAAAAAAACGAAAGAAATTAAGAAAATCAATAACTGTTGAGAGTGTGTAGAGATGGAAAATAACCAGCTGATGATGTTTTTTTTTTTTTTTTGGTAAGATATGTACAGGGCTCGCAGTTGACTTTTTAGAATTTTAGGGGAATTTTAGGAACATTTTTCTAAAATTCAATTTTTTTCCACTGATAAGGACTGTCGCCCCCCCACCCCAACTTGCAATGCAAAGGCATAGAAAATTCATCTTCTGTCTGGTTGTTTTTGTTTTTTCTTTTACTGAATGTATATCATCCTATTATGTCCCTCCCGCCTCAATTCACTTTTTTCAACACCTGCCCTGCAGCTGATTGTATTTTCTTTAGTTCACATATTAGACAAAACAAATAGCACTTTTTATGCATACATATTATTTTGACTGTAACCTTCCACCATCTGTGGAGGGGGGATGAGTAGGATTAATGCAATAGCATTCATCAAAAAGAAAATAAAAAAGAAAGAAAGAAATATATTTCAATATTATTTCTTACTTGGGACAATCTAGCTCTATATTTGTCTCTAAAAGAGTTAAAATCTTTAGACTACTTTAGCATAGCTGAATCCGTAAATGCATCAAATAACTCACAACAGTGCATTTATTTCAAATTCTGAGTTGAGATCTTTGGGAAAATTTTATTGTTACAGATACTTAACAATTAGAAGGCCAGTAAAATTGAGTTCAGGCTCTATTAGATAAAAAGTACTAAAAATCACATACAACATTACATTACTTTTTTCCTAATTAGTTTATCGAACAAAGAACGATTACGTGTACATTATCAGACAAAAACTACATATGCATACTAAGTTTCATGTTTCTAGGCCTTGTTTTTGCAAGACTCGCTCACCAAAGACAAATATATCTACATGTACAGATTCCTCATTCCATTCAAAGTGACACGCATTAAGACAATAGCGATATGAATAGAATAATATAAATATAACATGAAATTTTCACGAAGTCTAAAAAAAATATTAGTTTTGAAAAGAAGACAGTCTTGAATTAGAAATGAAAAAAAAAAAAGAAAAATTCAGTGATACCAATTGTTCAATTTTATAACAAACAGAAAAATATCTTTTAACAGGTTCATTTTACAAATTATTTCAAGTGACATAAACATGTTTTCTTTGGTAGTTCGGGGTAGGAATCTGAATCGACTAGCACAATCATTTTTCAACAAAGCTAACTTTAAAAAATATAGATAGATATATATTATACATTTATGCATATACATACGAAAATAACAACTGAATGCGTACTAATAGGGATTGTCTGTTTTTGACACATATGGTTGTCATTTTAATTCCACGAATGAGTAAGAATCAGCATTTTTATTTATTTACTTTCAAAGTTCAACTTGTTCTCAACCACGATATGCCTTCCAAAACGATTATTTAGGTTTAATTATTAAACATACTTAAGAATTGACTAATCAAAGTAAGCTTTTTAAGATTTCCATTAGCCCTGATAAGTTCCCGCTGATTTAAATAAGAATTTTCTTTTGGAATTTAGATTCAAATAGGGCGCCTTTTACCCATTCGTAGAACAGAGAAACTGTGAACATTCCATGAATTTATATTTTTTTCAAGCTGCCATTAAAAAATGTCTAAAAGTTAGAAGAACGATTAAATAATTTTTGGAATCCAATTCTGAAATTAAGTACTTACCCATATTTCATTATGTTGTTTTCCTTTTCCTTTCCGACTGATTTTCGTAGCTTGCTTGTTCTTCGGTGGCGCTGGTATCGTGAATCATTTCGGGAAGAAGCGGGACTGCGCATGCGTGAATGCGGAAGTTAGAAGAAATAACGGAAGTTTTCGGTTTTAAGGGAAACAGAAATTTTTCGTTAAAAAATGAATGAAAATGTAGTGTATAAAGAGGGTTTTTTCTGAGAGTGCACGTGAGAAAGTTGGGCCTTCAAAGATTTTTAGGGTGTAAGACGGATGGCTGAACTCAATAAAAATGTTCGAGAGTTCAAGACTCTCATTGTACATTTCAACGTAGATAACAATATGGATTTAATTGACTGGAATTCAGTTAACCTTACCGAGCACCCGATTACGAAGTCTGTTTCTTCTAATGAGGTGAACTAGATGATGATTCTGGATATTCCTAAGGATATTAATATTTTAAAATATCCGTGCCATTCACAAGAAGTAGAGCGCTGTATGAAAATAGTTACTGATACATCAGCAGCTGTATGTGGCAATGATATGTGGACGAATTTATTAGATCAAGGATAGCATCGAGAATTTTGTTGCTTAAATTTGAAACTAAAAGACAACATTGTGAAGTTCTGGAAGACAACTAACCTAAATATTTAAAGACAAATTATAAGAGTTGTATTGGAGCTTGTTATGCAGTCATCTTTACCTGACGAGATCTTGGTTTCTTTTTTCAAGGAAAACATGCAAAGAACGGCATTAAACCTTCTTAAATATAACGATTTTATAGAATTTTCCATGGTAAATAGGCAGATGAAGATAACTTCGTAGGAAGCTAAAACTTTAGAGATATGGTTACACCTATAGGTGGCAACTTTTCCGCACACAGGCTAATTAATTGCGATAAACTTTTTTTTTTCGAGCGTTTTCACTCCACCCTACTCCTCAGCTACTGAACCGATTTTAACCAAATTTTGCACACAGTTTCAGTTTGCTCCAACTCAAATTATAGGATAGTTTTTATCTCAATTTAGGACCGCAATATATTTTTTATTGCAAATTATCTATTTAGCTACCAGCTTTTCTGTATTCTTGGCTAAGCCTTTTTACTAAACCTTTTTTGACACCTCCATGGCTGAGCGACATAAAGCGCACATTTTGGCAGCTTCCGGATCGCAGTAAACAGGTTGTAAGTTAGCAGTGCGTTGAGTGTTATTTGACTTTTTTGTGAAGTAAATTATAAACAAACGCGTTACTTCCCGTGAAATTTATATGTGATAACTGTCAAAAACGATTGTCTCTTAAGAGTTTTTACGCCTCTGAGGCTGAGAGGTGGAAAACGCTTGGTGGGATAGCTCATGGACTGCATTTAAGTGGCTGTTCTTTTTACTACTA
The DNA here is from genome assembly GCA_038373865.1 of Uloborus plumipes. NCBI lineage: Eukaryota > Metazoa > Arthropoda > Arachnida > Araneae > Uloboridae > Uloborus > Uloborus plumipes. The sequence goes on from JAXGGA010001103.1 coordinate 144,791, forward strand.
TTATATATGCAAAAGTTTGTTTGGATGGATTTATGGATGAAGCAGTTGGAAAAAATTATCTTTTTAACTAAGCCTTTTTTGAGCATCTATCGCCGGGCGACATAAAGCACATGTTCTATCAGCTTCTGGAGCGCAGTAAAATAGGTTGTAAATACAGAAACAAATGTGGATGATTAATGTAGGTACTTATTTATTTTTTTTTGTATTTTCTAATAAAAAAAACTTAATAAATTCAAAAATTTGCTTATTTATTGCCTTTAAGGCGGAACAGAGTTTACCGGGTCAGCTATATTTATATAAAGTTGATCTCTATATAAATAATATTTATATAAAGTTTTTCGTTTCTATTGAATTATTATAGTTTAACCCATACCTTAGCCACAGCAACGCGTGGCCGGGTCAGCTAGTCTTTTATATATTTACTAGCTGACTCGGCGAACTCTGTTCCACCTTAAAAGCAATAAATAAGCAAATTTTTGAATTTATTAAGTATTTTTTTATTAGAAATTACAAAACAAAATTAAGTACCTACATTAAATCATTCATTATTGTTTCTGTATTTTGGTACATAGGTTGCTCTTCACTTAAGTACTTTGTGATACACAACATTTTTTGTTTTATTATCAGGCGCAAAAACAAACAACGCAGATGGTCTTCCGACCCGTGAACATGCCACATATAATTGACCATGGGAAAAACAGTGATGTTCTAGATTCAAACCACAAACTTTTAAGGATAAGGGGACTTTTAAGGGGACTTTTAAGGAAAAACAGTGATGTTCTAGATTCAAACCACAAACTTTTAAGGATCGCTCTTGTGATTTGTTGATGGTCATGACAAATGCATGACAGATCGGAAATTGAAGTCTTTTAAATTTAAACGGCATATCGGTTGGGATCATCGGGATCATCGGAATGAAAACTTCCTCACCTTTGAATTTTCCTTTCAGTTATCGTCGCGTAAATTACATTGTTCATCAATCTTCTAACCACCAAACGCGTACCGTTGCACAGTTTTGGTTCGTTCGTTCGTTTCGTTTTTGGGCTATATGCCCAGGTTTTTTTGATGAGGACTACAATCTACATTTCCTCCGTTACATATGATTTTTATTACATATATTTTGTACAGACAATGTATGTAAGAGTTACATCACAAAGTAAGGAAAGTACATCCGGAGCGAGGGTGGGAGTCGAACCCACCTCAGAGTTATCGGCTACATGCCTTAGACCGCTCGGCCACTGAGACCCCCACAGATTTGGTTGATTTATGTTTCGAAGCATGATTACTACGGAGCCAACCTTTAGACGTAAATTGTGCGGTGGTAATCCAGGCGTCACAAAAAAGTCAAAAGGGGCCTAGTGGGCCTAGAGGTAGAGTATTCTCCTCGTAAGCAAGAGGTCGCGGGTTCGAGTCCCGCCTTGCCCATGGATGTTATTTCAACCTCTCTGTGCCGTAAATCTGTCCTGTGCTTGTCAGGAGGCAAGGCGCATAGTACTCAGTCCTCATGTATGTCGAAGCTGATGGCTTCTGAATTAAAAAAAAAAAGTCAAATAACACTTAATACACCGGTAACTCACAACCTATTTTACTACGCTCCAGAAGCTGTCAGAACATGTGTTTTATGTCGCTCGGCGACAGAAGCTCCAAAAAAGGCTAAGTTAAAAAGATAATTTTTTCGAACTGCTTATCAACTGACTGCTCCATCCAAACAAACTTTTGTATATATAACTAGCTGACCCGGCGAACTCTGTTCCGCCTCAAAGGCAATAAATAAGAAAATTTTTGAATTTATTAAGTTTTTTATTATTAGAAATACAAAAAAGAAATTAAGTACTTACATTAATCATTCATTATTGTTTCTGTATTTTAGTACATAGGTTGCTCTTCACTAAAGTACCTTCTGATGCACAACATTTTTTGTTTTATTATCAGACACAAAATGAAACAACGCAGATGGTCTTCCGACCCGTAAACATGCCACATATAATTGACCATGGGAAAAACAGTGATGTTCTAGATTCAAACCACAAACTTTTAAGGATTAGCCTTGCGATTTGTTAAAGGTCAAGACAAGACGGATCGGAAATTGAAGTATTTTAAATTCAAACGGCACATCGGTTGGGATCATCGGGATCCTGAATGAGCAATCGTTTCTGACAGCTTATCACATATAAATTTCAAGGGAAGTAACGCGTTTGTTTATAATTTATTTCACGAAAAAGTCAAATAACACTCAACGCACCGCTAACTTACAACCTGTTTAATGCGTTCCGGAACCTGTCAGAACGTGTGCTTTATGTCGCTCAGCCATGGAGGTGTCAAAAAAGGCTTAGTAAAAAGGCTTAGTCAATAAGACAGTTTTTCTATTTATGTAACTGACACACATAAATTATAGCCTATGTCCGTCTCCTGGCTCTAAGTTACCTACCCACCAATTTTTAGCTAAATCGGTACAGCCGTTCTTGAGTTATAAGTAGTGTAACTAACACGACTTTCTTTTATTATAGATAAAATAGAATAGTAGTAGAAGAACAACCTCTTTCACTGCAGTGCAGGAACTATCCCATCAAGCGCTTTCTACCTCTTTAGCCTCAGAGGCATTAAAACTCTTAAGTGACAATCGTTTCTGACAGCTTATCACATATAATTTTAAAGGAAATAATGCGTTTGTTTATAATTTACTTCACAAAAAAGTCAAATAACACTCAATGCACCGCTAACTTACAACCTGTTTGCTGCGCCCCGGAAGCTGCCAGAACGTGTGCTTTATGTCGCTGAGCCATGGAGGTGTCAAAAAAGGCTTAGTAAAAAGGCTTAGTCAATAAGACAGTTTTTCTATTTATGTAACTGACACACATAAATTATAACCTATGTCCGTCTCCTGGCTCTAAGTTACCTACCCACCAATTTTTAGCTAAATCGGTACAGCCGTTCTTGAGTTATAAGTAGTGTAACTAACACGACTTTCTTTTATTATAGATAAAATAGAATAGTAGTAGAAGAACAACCTCTTTCACTGCAGTGCAGGAACTATCCCATCAAGCGCTTTCTACCTCTTTAGCCTCAGAGGCATTAAAACTCTTAAGTGACAATCGTTTCTGACAGCTTATCACATATAATTTTAAAGGAAATAATGCGTTTGTTTATAATTTACTTCACAAAAAAGTCAAATAACACTCAATGCACCGCTAACTTACAACCTGTTTGCTGCGCCCCGGAAGCTGCCAGAACGTGTGCTTTATGTCGCTGAGCCATGGAGGTGTCAAAAAAGGCTTAGTAAAAAGGCTTAGTCAATAAGACAGTTTTTCTATTTATGTAACTGACACACATAAATTATAACCTATGTCCGTCTCATGGCTCTAAGCTACCTACCCACCAATTTTTAGCTAAATCGGTACAGCCGTTCTTGAGTTATAAGTAGTGTAACTAACACGACTTTCTTTTATATATATAGATAAGATAGAATAGTAGTGAGAAGAACAACCTCTTTAACTGCAGTGCAGGAGATGTCCCATGAAGCGCTTTCTACCTCTCAGCCTGAGAGGCGTAAAAACTCTTAAGTGACAATCGTTTCTGACAGCTTATCACATATAATTTTAAAGGAAATAATGCGTTTGTTTATAATTTACTTCACAAAAAGTCAAATAACACTCAACGCACCGCTAACTTACAACCTGTTTGCTGCGCACCGGAAGCTGCCAGAACGTGTGCTTTATGTCGCTCAGCCATGGAGGTGTGAAAAAAGGCTTAGTAAAAAGGCTTAGTCAATAAGACAGTTTTTCTATTTATGTAACTGACACACATAAATTATAGCCTATGTCCGTCTCCTGGCTCTAAGCTACCTACCTACCAATTTTTTGCTATATCGGTACAGCCGTTCTTGAGTTATAAGTAGTGTAACTAACACGACTTTCTTTTATGTATATAGAAAAAAGAAAGATAGAATAGTAGAGAGAAGAACAACCTCTTTAACTGCAGTGCAGGAGCTATCCCACCAAGCGCTTTCTACCTCTCAGCCTCAGAGGCGTAAAAACTCTTAAGTGACAATCGTTTCTGACAGCTTATCACATATAATTTTAAAGGAAATAACGCGTTTGTTTATAATTTACTTCACAAAAAAGTCAAATAACACTCAACGCACCGCTAACTTACAACCTGTTTGCTGCGCACCGGAAGCTGCCAGAACGTGTGCTTTATGTCGCTCAGCCATGGAGGTGTAAAAAAAGGCTTAGTAAAAAGGCTTAGTCAATACGACAGTTTTTCTATTTATGTAACTGACACACAGAAATTATAGCCTATGTCCGTCTCCTGGCTCTAAGCTACCTACCCACCAATTTTTAGCCATATCGGTACAGCCGTTCTTGAGTTATAAGTAGTGTAACTGACAGGACTTTCTTTTATATATATAGATTATCATGTTTTTTTTAAGATGTTCAATTCATAATTTTTTTAAGGTTAATCTTTGACAAAACGCTGTAAAGTGGACCAGTGTTCCCCATGCCCAGGGTCGCAGTTTTACACCAAAAAAACAAATTCTGTTAGTTTTAATAACAAATAGTATACAATTTTGAAACAAAAATTGTTTTAGTTTGTGTTTAGAATGAATAGCATCAAGTTTGCAGATCAATGAAACATATACAAATCACTAAATGTACCAACTTTTTCTTCAACCCTATTCATGTCAGAACTATCCACTTTTTTGAAAGAGTCAGCATAACTCTATTATGATTATAAAAATGCAATTAAGTATGACGCTAAAAGAATTTACTAGGTTAAATTCAATTTATGCTGAAATTTAGGTATCTCTTGACTTAATCACCAGGCAAATACTTTGAAAACACTGATAAATCATGAAATTTTATCGATAGTCCTTTTTCCACTTTTTCTCTCATATTATCGGTATTTCAATTATTATTATCTGTTACAAGCAGCTGTGACTGGCACGAACCCAACAATAAACTGTAATGGCTTCAAGATAAACTATTTGAAAATGATGGATTAATACATTGTTTTAAAACAGTAAGCCCGTGCTTTGTTTTTTACTAAACACGTTTGTAATGTCATATATTGTGACTTAGGTTTATCTATGAGAATGTTGGTTGGTTCGATTAAAACAAACCTTCTTCTTGAACCTAATTCTAATCTAATGAAGCAATTGGCCTTGTTATTATCCTCTTATTATTTTGGAACAAATTTATTAAAAAATAGCTAATTGTAAATTGATGTCATTGTTTTTGTTCAGGTTTTGACTGCAATTACCTAGTTACTTATGGCAAAAAATTATATTCAATGTAGAAATTATTGAAATATAAAACACAATAGCTGGCTGCACAAAGATGCATCCATTTTTCCAAAGCGACCTAGCTTTAAAAATCACAGGATTGATTTTTACGATTCAAACAAATCGTTTGTGTACTGTATTATGTTTAAGTAATTATAGCTAAATATTTGAAGTTGTTCCCATGTTTCCTATGTTGCATTCAGGAAGAAAAAAAGTGCTTTCATTGAAATGTAAAGCGTACTGCTCGTTTTTAAAAAACATTTTCATTGATATAAAATAGTAAAATGTACACTCAAGAGCCAAAACATTATGACCACCTTTACATTTTGAAATGAACTCGCCTGAATGGCGTTTAAAGTACGTGATCAGGTGTGGATGGTATTTATCTGCTGCTGGAGAGTCTAAAAAATCATTCTTCACTTACGACTGTGTGTGATGGTTAAGACTGTGGATCTAAGCGACTTTGATAGAAGGTAGATTGTAATCTCTCGAAGGCTCGGAACAAGTATTTCCGAAACTGCAAGACTCGTGGGTTGTTCACGATCTATAGTTGTTAGTTTTTATGCAAAGTGGATGAATGACGGTGAAACCAGCAATAGACGACATGGTCAGGGCCTGATTACTGAATAGGCCAACTAGGCCGCGGCCTAGGGCCCCCACAGTTTAAGGGGCCCCCAAATGGTAAAATTGCTGTAGTCAATGCATGAAGTTGTTTCATCCTATGCCTAAAATTGTAAAGCCTCAGCACAGGGGGCCCCCAAAAAGTATTTGGCCTAGGGCCCCGCGATTTCTTAATCGGGCCCTGGACATGGTGTCAGACGTCCTCACGTAATCAAAGAAAAAGGTAGTCGGAGACTGTCTCGCTTGGTGAAACGAAACCGGAGCCAGACAGTAGCTCAGCTGACAGCCCAGTACAATGCAGGGCCAAATAGAATAGTATCGGAGCACACTGTACAGCGGACACTGTTAGATATGGAGCTACGCAGCAAACGGCCCACTCGTGTGCCTTCACTGACCAAGTTTTATCTCCAACTAAGCCTGCCCTGGAACATCGCGACTGGTCCATGGATCAGTGGGAGAGAGTTGCTTGGTCGGATGAATCACGGTTTACCATTCATCACGCCGATGGTCGTGTCAGAATACGCTGTTTTTCAGACAAACTGTTGCTCTTTCAATGTACAGTAGGTCATACACAGGCTGGTGTTGGCGGTATTATGCTTTGCGAGACGTTCTCTTTGGCGTCTCTGGGACCCGTAGTTGTGGTACAGTAGACCATGAGTGCTTCATGGTATATGTATATTATTGCGGACCAGTTACACCCTTACATGGCCGCTGTTTTTCCAGCTAGAAAATTAATTTTCCAACAGGTTAACGCTCTATGTCACAAGGCTCAAATTGTGATGGAGTGGTTCGAGGAACATCGAAGCTGAATTATAGTTAATGTCCTGGCCGCTTAACTCACCAGATCTGAATCCGATAGAACAAATTTAGGATGTTATGAGACGGCAGCTCAGAGCTCAAAAACCACCAATTCGCAATATCCCGGATTTGCGAGACCGCTTCTTAAACATCTGGTACAATCTGTCTCCGGCCGTCTACCAAAGACTTGTGGCATCCATGCCAAGGCGTGTTTCAGCTGTGTTGCGGGCTAAAGGTGGGCCAACTTGTTTTTAAGAGGTGGTCATAATCTTTTGGCTCTTGAGTGTAACTTAGAAATATATAAAAGAAAATTTATTAAAATGCACTATTATGCAATTATTGAGTTGCAAAAACGCATACATCGCACAAAACTTTATTGGCATTGTGTTGAAAGTTGGTGATTATAGAGGAGGTTTTAGGTGCTTTGGTTCACTTTTCCATTTTTCATTTTTCATCCCACTAAAAATAAAATGAACTTTTAAACTCTCTACGTTTACGAGTTTTCAGAAATCTTAAATTCCTCTTTCTTTTTTTTTTTTTTCAATTTAATCTTTAAACAGAACCTTGTAAAGTAAACCAATATTCTCAACATGCTGGGTATATTGTTCCGCATCATGCAAAAACCTTCTGTTACAATTTTAATGATAAATAGTGTAACTAACTTTATTTTGTGTTAAAAATGAAAAAAAATAGTTGATAGAGCTTAAAAACAAATATAACATATTAAACTTTACGAAATATCAAATTAACTAACTTTTAGTTTGTGACTAATTATAACAGAAAAAGCTTTATTTTTTCAAGAGTCAGCACAACTTAAGTATTCAACAACTTCGCTGCTACTGTTATTAGAACAAGTTTTTATCATTCTTCTAACATTTTCATGCTTTTTTTTATGGTCCTTTAAAATTAGACGAAAACTCGCCCTTGGAAATTGTTCTGAAAAAATTATATCACATTTTATTGACAAACAATAAAGAAATATATAAAATTGCGAAGTAGAAAACTTCCTTTTAAGAGCAGAGTTCAATTCATTACTCCAGATTAATAAAAATCGTTCAAAAAAAGTGTGTGGTTTTGGAAAACTGTTAGCTCTGCTAAAATAGCACTTTCTGGAAAAAATCGATACATACTGTACTATGTGATTTCTCTAAAAGTATTGTATGAGTATAAGAGCTTCTTACTGGTCATAAATCAAAGTAAAAAATAGTAATAGTATCAAAATAATTGAAACCGGTCCATTCTGATCTTAGGTCCAACGAAACACAGATTCTCCTAACTTCTACTGGAGAAGAAAAAGTCAGGGGGGGTGGGGGAGTTTAAACATTTGCAAACAGATACGAAGATATGAAAATTTTTCTCTTTTAACCAGAATTAAGCGAAGAGAAAAACCAGAAAAACAAGTGTCAAAGAACTAGTATCTAGACATCCGTATTTCCCCATTTGTCGTATTTTAACTAAATACATGGATTTATAAGTACGTGATTGTAGTATGGGTTTATAAGTACTATATACATGACTAATTACGTGTGTTTTACCTTTAATCGCGGCCATTAGGCAGTATCCGCAGTGCTTCCCTATAATTTGTTATGGTTGAGAATAATTATAAAATAACATAAGCTAAGTTAGGCAGACGATAAATAAAAATAACAGCAGAAGAATCATATTCAGTTAATTATTTTTTTTAATAAAACCATTATTACCTAGTAGAAAACATTTTTCTTAATATTGTACGAGACTGCTATTGAAACGGGTAGTTAAATAATCGTTTAACTGTTTTAAATACCCTGTATTTAAAGAGATACGGATTTGCCTCTAATCGATTAATCTCTACGTGTGATGAATATGCACGTCGATATCAATTTCAGTCCTCATAATCTCGTCCCGATGTAACATGCCGCCGAGAACGAAAGCAAAGGTCCTCCTAACAGCGGAAGTGATATCGAGCCCTGTTCATTTATTCGCGGGAGGAAGAATTTGGCGCTCGCCCTCTGAATTGGAATTAGATGGCATTCGGCGAGTGGCGGATGTGAGTGATTTATCATTTATGTGGCGGCGGTATTGATCACGGCATGGCGTAATGTTTAATATTCCTTCTTAAGTAAATGGATATCTGGTAATTATTAACTACGAGGGTTGTGCCTTGACGTTGATTTTCGTGGTAAAATTTTTATGTAACGAGCGTTTATTATTGCAAGCTACAGAAAAGCGCTTTGATAGAACATTTGTTTTAGCATTGTATGACCGATTTCGAGTAGTTCTTTGTCGCGAAAATTCCGGAAAAATGTTCATGAACATCCGTCTACATTTATGTACGGATTCATAAAGGGATACAGTACCTAGGCGATGCGAGTATTTCCCTTTTTTTTCTGGAAGAGCATGATCAAAAAAACTTTTTTTCTGAATTTTAACTTGTTTTCTTTGTTTAAAAATAATCTTAAACGACATTCAGTTCTGTTTTATTTCGCTGCTAACCTCAGATCTTATTTGGACGAGCCGGAAGGGATGAGCCACAGACAGGCCTGATTTGGGTCGAATTTTTCATTGTTGCGGAGCAATGCCAGCCAGAGATTCAAAACGGCTATTGTGACGACCTGAGTTTACACCAAAATGTCTCTTCGTGTGACGATATGTGAGACCTTGCTTCGTCTTAGAATTCGAACATTTAAAAAAATAATAAAACCTGAAAAAATTAAAATATTTTCCGGCCCCATGTTTTGACTTTTTTTTTTTTGCTTGTTCTATCTAAATGAGTGACTAAAAGAAGTACTTTTCTCTGAAGAAAACACCTCATTGAAACACCCACACAAACATTGAAACATTTTATAGCAACTTAATTTTATATATATATATATATATATATATATATATATATATATATATATATATATATATATATATATATATATATATATATATATATGTGTGTGTGTGTGTGTGTGTGTGTGTGTGTGTGTGTGTGTGTGTGTGTGTGTGTGTGTGTGTGTGTGTGTGTGTGTGTGTGTGTGTGTGTAAGACGAACTATCTTCCATCAAAAAAAGAACCAGATAAGAAAACATGGAGACATGACAACACAATGCACAATGACTAGACAATGTTTATTTGATGTTCTTCGGAAGATATTCCATTGCTATATACAAAACAGTGCATATGAGAAATGCAAGTAAACTTCACACACATTTTTATTCCGAACTGCGGATAGAAGCAGTATATTTTAATATCAATCCATATTAAAATTAGTTTGCCTTATACAAAAGGATACATTTCATTATCATTTTGCAAAACCCGAATCAATATGCTTTGTTATTGTAACTTCGAAGCTGCCTAAAACTTATTTTTGCTTTCATGAGGATGCAATTAAAGTATTTAGGAAGCAACTTGAATTGGGACTTATTTTTAAAATGAAAATAATTCAATAAATAGGTAGAAAACGATTTTTATTATTTACGCTTTGAGTGAAAGATGGTCGTATATCATATTTGTCAATAATGATTTCTTATGCTTCAATTGTGATGTATGGTTTAAAAAAGCATACATCTAAGAGCAACAACAAACTCTCAGAAAATGCTGGAGGTAAAACACTTTGAATACGTGTTGTAGAAGGCTTCCTTTTTTTTTCCTTCTTATGATTAAAACGTAAGTACCATACCTGAAACATACTAATTGACTGCAAGTAAATATGAAACGTCTCATTACGACATACTAAAACTTTAGTTTCATAGGTGTGTTTTAATTCGTGATCAGCCCTCTCGGATAGCCTCAGTACATAAAAAAGCTGGAGGTGCTATACCTCTCAGAGAAATTTACAATTAGCTCTGTTATGAATGCGAAAATTCCACCTAATTCGAAAAGATTTTTTTCAATTTTCAGCGATGAATTATCAAGTAACTTGAATGCACTTTCCACTCGGAAATAAAACTTCAAACAGTCTCAAAATCATAATTTCTTAAGGTAATCAAGGTTTACGTTATATGTTATTAAAAAACAAGATTTGAAAAATAGTGTTTTCTTTGTTTTCACTAGTAAAAAAAACGGCAAAGCTAATGAAGAATTTACTAATTCACATTGCTGAAATTTACATTTAAAAATTGGGTATTTACAAATTAAACACAGACTTAATTCATTCAAATATAAGAAATTCATGATCGTCTACTTTTTTAGAGAACAATTTTACTTTGATTGTACTTTATTTTTAAATACTAAATAAACAGTAGGAAATAACAATACAAAATTTTATTTTTATTGGGGCTTTCGGCAGTTCTGTCCGTTTTTTCTGGTTTTTATAATTTTCAGCAAGTTTTGATTGTTTTTTTTTTTTAAGTTAGTGCTGAAGAAGCGACAGAACTATGAAAACCATTAACTATAAACATTTTTTTTCCAGTTTTGGGGGCCCCTATGGCATTGTGGGCTTGTTGCAATTGTAACACTTGCGAAATGATAAATCCGCTACTGTTTCGATATTTTTTAAATAGAACTCTAAAAACAAAACGTAAACAATAACTGTAAAATTTTAGATTATACGAAACGAGTGCAAGTATATATTTTTTATAACTAGCATTTAAAACTACTAGATTTAGTCACATTAAATGCAACTAACCAATTTTCGGTACAATTTGATGAAACTCCACCACAATATTCTCATATTACAACTGTAATTGAAGTATCAATTTATATTGCTTATTACACCAAATTTGTGTAATAATAACCTGATAATGCGTGCTATTGCACACTGATATGGAGTTATTATTACGTTTGATATGCTTGATAAACGATTTCATTTGTTAAAACTTAAGTGCATTTCTAATAAAAAACATACATTTTTAACATTGAAAACATATAAATAATTTTAAAATAAAAAACATCTATAGTATATGACAAAGGACAAAATTATCACAAATTCTGCGTATAAATATTTTTTTAAAAAGTGTGTTCAACAAAAGTAAAATATCACTAACGTAAGTATTAAAAACAATATTAAATTTATTCAACAATCTGTCATCAGAATATAAATGTACCATTAGTGCAATATTTTTAAATTTTGACTCGCAAAAGAAGAAAATTTGCGCTTGAGCTTACTCTAATAAGTCATTGGAAGATCAACCGTAATTCTTAGAAATCTGTTTATAACTTAAGAATATAAGTATTGTTAGTGTTTAGTGAAATTTGTCAGTGATATTGTTTTACGTTTAAGAGTCAGCTGGCCTTTCATTTTACTAATTATGTTTTCAGTTTATTAAATATATTAGTTTTATAAATATGCAAACACATGGGCTTAACCGTTGATATTGAAAAAACTTAACAGTAAGTTTCACTATGAAATTTTATTTATTTTAATTTGCAGAAAGCAATGTAATAAAATATTAATTATTGTAATAGTTTTAGACGAATTTTAAACTATTATTTTGATCCAATTGAAATACAAATATGTGTATACGCTAAATGAAGACAATACAATATTGTTTCAAATTCTATTGTTTCAAATACATTTCCCTACATTTAATATTATGTATTCTTATTGGATAAAAATAACACGGTGATTCAGAGTTATTTCAAATAAAACAATAAAATAAAATTATACAATATTAAAAATAAATATCTCAAATACACAGCAGAAAATATTTCTAAAGTTAACTAATACATAATAAATTAATTTTATTATTTAAAAAATAAATTTTTAACTAATTTACTCCAAAATATTGCTTATCTAAAATTAACTTTTATATATTATACGTATGGGACTAATACGTTATAGACCATTTCAAATTTACCATTATAAAATCTTATTCAAAGTTCTGTCTATTTTTGAGTGCGAAGTTTATTTTAAAGGAAAAATCTTGTATACAATTATGAAGTAGAATATTTTGTTTTGTTTTTTTTTTTTTAATTTTGAACAGCGTAAAAGCTTTTATCCTAGTTACGTTTAAATAACAAGGAAGCGTGATCTTCCGTAAGTTAAACCATGTTTCAAACGATATTAAAATCTACATTAAAGTATGAAAATAAAGCAGTAAAAAAATGAAAATAACCCGTCATGCATATATTCTAAAAGAGAAAGTATGTTTGACGCTCATGCTTTAAGATGTGACCATGAATGTAGAGCGAGAACAATATAGACTAGACAGTGGTCCATCCCCCCTCTTTTTATGGAATTTTACAACATAGGAATTCTCATCCAGGAATATAGTGAAGTGATATTAAGTGAGAATATTCCTCTTTTATTCCCATCACATTGAATAGTCAGTGCAACATATGAATATCTATCACATAATCTTTTTCTGTACATTGGAATACTGACTAGAATTAAGTACCATCTGCCGCAGGCAATCAAATGTCATGAAATGCACGTTTTAATTTTCATAATTCACAAACATTTTTAAATATTCTTTGGGTACTGCTTTTGAAGACAACTTACTACATTAATAGCAATAACTCATTGCATTAAAATTAGTGTTAAAAAACCGGTACTTAAAATATGCCAATAATAAGGGTTTACTCACGGTTCATTTAACAAAGTTCTGTTCCGCACATTTCAAGTAACAAAATATTCAACTTTTCTTCTAGTACCTGATACTCCTCTGAGAGGTTAACAAAAAAAATGGCAATAATACCACGGAGGGGAAAAAACTTACTGTCCTGAATATTACTCCTCCTTCATAATCTCCGAAAATACCCAATAATATATACATTTAATATTTTCTTAATTGAAGATGAAATGCCATTAAAGCACAAGCTTTAGTTTCTTTCCAGTTTTCAAACAACGGACAGATTTGTATTTGCCGAACGGCGGACAAACGAGTGATAAGTCATTCAGGAGAAAGTCAATAACACTTCCTGGAAGAGTCCGGATACTTTTCTTTCAGCTCAAATTTGAACTGTCTGAACAGCTGTCGGTTTTTCTCCTGATCCGTGTCCTTATCTTTGTGGAACGACGATGGGGTCTTCAGTCCTTTATGAACAATGAATGCGTTGTTGAGAACGGAGAATTTGTATCCAGAAACATGCAGCTCACAAACCTAAAATAAGAAAGAAAATGTCATTATGTATAACAAACTTGTTTTTTTCAACATGAAAGGTAATTCAAAAAATTTTGATTTGGGGGGTGAGGGGGCTATTAAAAACAAAAAAAGAAAAAAACTACAAGGTAATATAAAAATAAAAACGGCAACATAGGGAGTAACCTAGTATGCACAACGGCATACTAGGGAGCTTTTACGTGAAACTTCTCAAATCTCCACACGCAAAAGTTGGCATTTGACCCAATGGCACAGAAGCTGAAATGGAACCCTACGTGATAGTTGCATGATGGTCCATAATGATCCCCATTGTTTGAGATCACATAACACCCCTGTGAAGTCATCAACAGGTTGCGGCAGGTTATTGATGCTAGTAGGCGGCAACGCCACAAAGTAACTTTTCAGCGACTTTCTAAAATTATTATAAAATGATCAGTTACACCTTAATTGTTTCAATAACATCACAGGGAAGTTACATGAAACATGTCACAGCAAAACTCCAGAGAGATGAAATAATTCTGTAAATTTGTGGCTTGTTGCCGTTCTGAATGATTCCTGCGAGACTTTATAATTCTGTCACTTTGTAACTAGTTGACTTCGTCACTTTGTGACTTGCTGTTGGTCCCCTGCGAAATGCCGTAGTTCTGACTTTTCAGTACTAGTGATCATTGACTTCCACGAAACGAATGCAGTTCTGTCATTTTATGACTTGTGAATAGTGTGGCTCATGGTAACATCTCTGTAATTTGGCCATGATACGTGTTATCAGGGCGAAATCGTGCTCAAAGGTAGTACAGTAAAAGGTTGTATATAATTCTAATTGCGCTGATAAATGCTCCTGTCAAACAGAATGGCTATTTGTAAAAACAAGATATCCGGTGTGCACTTGCACAGTTGAACACTATGAAACAGGTTCTGAAACACAACATGTTTGCACAACCGCATCAAGGAATACACGGTACCCAAGTTCCTTTCTGCGATGTTATGAATGTCGTAAATTAAACACTCTCACTCAGGAAGAAGAAAATTTGGTGCTTTTCACGTAGAACAGAGTCGGCAGTTGAACACGCTAAAGATGTCAGGAAATGTAGCTTCTTCCCAAACCAACGTCTGAAAACAGGATCCTTTCCTTAGTCAACATTTGAGCCGATTGTATTTTTTTTTTATATATATAGAAGCCATCAGCTTCGACATACATGAGGAATGCGTACTATGCGCCTTGCTTCCTGATAAGCACAGGACATATTTACGGCAAAGAGATTGAAATAACATCCATGGGCATCCAGGGCAGGGAGGGACTCGAACCCGCGACCACTTGCTTACGAGGAGAATACTCTACCTCCAGGCCACCATGGCTCCCGATTGTATTTATACCGGGACAAACGACATAGCTATTGCTGCCAGCTATTTACTCACTGAGAGCTAGATTTGATTTTTCGTGAAAACGCGCACAAAGATTCTTCTATTGCAAAAAAACACTTTATAGGTTAGACTCACGTCTGCTTCCTCAGCATCCTGAATTATCCCAATAATAATCTCTGAGAGGAGATTTCAAAAGCTGTTTTTTAATTGATTGGTTCATGTTTATATTATAGAACAAATAAACATTATAGCTAAAGTGATTACAAAACCACAAAACTTTTTAATATAAAAAACAACAAAAGAAAAAAAGGTAAATTCCATTTTCTATTTCCTCCAGTTAATCTCTTTATGGAATTTTTCCGACCAAAGTACTTTCACCAACATTCCAACTTGTGTCTTTAAACCTCGAAAAAAGTTCTTAAAAAATCGCATTTTTCTTGTAAGTACTGCATACCGTAAGAAGTGGAAGCATAGGGAGTAAAAGCTTTTAAAAACAGACTCCACGTTAAGTGGAAGACAGAAAAACTAAAACAATATTTCCAGCTCTGAAATGGACTTCTTTATGCCAACTGAAGCTTAAAAGAGAGAAATGAAAAAAAGAAGAAGTATGAAAGGTAAAAACCTCTGTTCGGATATCATAATACTCTTTTTGCCTAGGAGAATTCCATTTTGTTTCTTTTACTGTGAGTAAGTGTTCTTTACCTGACTTGTCTTTTACTTTTTTCATTGTCGTACATATTTATGTTACCAATACCTGCTTTTGAAGGAAAAAGAAACATTTGCTTTTCCTTGTGATCGTAAAACTTAGGCACTTTCATTTATTCCATCCCAAAAAGAAAATATCTGATACTTAATTCTTTTATGTCATCTTGAATGATTTACCTTTAATCATATTTTTTTTCATATATATATATATATATATATATATATATAGACAGATAGATAGATAGATATATGTATACACAAGGAGTGGTACTTTCATGCACCAGCAGGACTCCAGCCATTTAGCATTCATATTACTAAATTAATACAAGCGGGACTTCTGAGTCCCGTCAGGACATAAAATTTAAAGCTACTATTCCTTACTATAAGCATACCAAATATCACATAATTAGAGATTAAAAATTACATTATCTAACTTAGGTAACAAAACCACAACCCGTTCTTACCAAACACGCAAGATTTTTTGAGTGTAAAAACTCTTAACGCTGCAATTTAAATAAAAATTCTTAAACATAGTTTAAAAAAACTAGAAAATACTCTTTTAAAGTTAATTTAAACAAAGGTTAAACTATATTTCATGATAACTCTTAACTGATTTCCCTCTGATTTTCAAAACTATTGAATATCCGCTTAGTTTACATGCACTTATAATACCTGTACATCAACACATATCTCTACTAATAATAAAGCTGAAGGTGGTTCTGTCTGTCCTTCTTTCTTTCTTTCTTTCTTTCTGTCTGTCTGTCTGTTACGCGCGTAGCGCCAAAACCGTTCGGTCGATTTTCATGCCACTTGGCACAAAATTAGTTTGTAGCATGTAGTTTTGCACCTCGAAGCGATTTTTCGAACATTCCATTTCGTTCTTTTTCTATTCGAATTCTTAGAGGAAATTCGATAAAATAGGGAAGAAATATTCCATACACATTTTCAAGTCTTATGTCATTCCAAAGCTTGAAATTTTCTGCACAAAATGACGTTTTTTCGAAGTTTCTACGATCATCAGGAGAGCTGTAACAATTGTTTTTAGAATCCCGAAATTCAAGGCTTACCTTCAGTAAGCAAGCCAAACGATTCTAAAGTGGCTTTGCTCGCGAATAAAATTTGTTTGAAAATAGAGATGAAATGAATTATTTTATCAACGGAAATCAACTTTTCATGTTGTTACCATGGTTACGTTTTTATTTCGTTCTTTTTCCCTTAATAATTTTAAAAATGTATTTGTTTTTGTAACAATCCAAACTCCAAGCCTTATTGAAATTAGTCAAATGAAATATTAAAAACCGTGATAAGATGGCACCTGTCAATCAAATGAGAAATCGAGTCCTTTCCTTAAAATACAGGATACCATTCTAAATTTATCGTCTGCAAAACATATTTTACTTCATTATTAATTTATTTCAATATAAATTGCAGCAAATGGCTTGAGTGAACGAATTTAGCTTTTAATTTATCGTTTGCTGGTTGATCTTTGTCGATGTTTATTGTTTTTATTATCATTGTGAAGAATAATGCACGAAATTTCTATGACTAATACTTAAAATTTTAGGATCAGTTGAGTTTAAAAGAAAAAATTGCTCCAAATATACTTTTGCAATGTGATTATTTATTGTTGGACTGTAATTTGCAGCAATAATTGCATTTCTCTACTAATAATAAAGCTGAAGGTGGTTCTGTCTGTCCTTCTTTCTTTCTTTCTTTCTTTCTGTCTGTCTGTCTGTTACGCGCGTAGCGCCAAAACCGTTCGGTCGATTTCCATGCCACTTGGCACAAAATTAGTTTGTAGCATGTAGTTTTGCACCTCGAAGCGATTTTTCGAAAATTCCATTTCGTTCTTTTTCTATTCGAATTCTTAGCGGAAATTCGATAAAATAGGGAAGAAATATTTCACACACATTTTCAAGTCTTATGTCATTCGAAAGCTTGGAATTTTCTGCACAAAATGAAGTTTTTTCGAAGTTTCTAACATCATCAGGAGAGCTGTAACAATTGTTTTTAGAATCCCGAAATTCAAGGCTTACCTTCAGTAAAGCAAGCCAAACGATTCTAAAATGGTTGAACTTTAGAATAAAATTTGTTTGAAAAGAGAGATAAAATGAATTATTTTATCAACGGAAATCAATTTTTCATGTTGTTACTATGGTTACGTGTTCATACTTATTTTTGTTTCTTTCTTTTTCCAGGGTTGTCAGCGTCTATCTTCGTAGGCTACGGCCAGACGTAGTATTTTTGATTCAACGGTAGTATTTTTTCGGCCCAAATAAGGAGCGTAGTATGTTTCTGGCAACCCTGTTTCCAATACACTAATGACTTAATTAAAAGATTTGGCGGATTTTTTTTTTTTTTTTTTTCATTTTCATAGATTTCGCATTTCAGCAACATTGATTTTGGCAATGTTTGGAAACAGTAGTATTTTGTAATATTTTTTTTAGAGGAGGCGTAGTTTTTTTTTTGTTCCAATTCTCTGGCAACCCTGTCTTTTTCCCGGTGAAGCGGTGAAGATGCTTTGGGACCCTGCTTGGCGCGTTTTCAAAAAGTCAACTACGCCAAATAGCTAGGGTTACCACGCTTGGCGCGCCTATCGTTCATTTAGCGAGAAAAGGGTACCTAAAGCACAGATTAACGAAATATCGTATCAATTGCGATATTGCATCGTTTTTTTAAAGTGTTTCATTTCGGAAAATGTATTGTTTTGTTTTTTAAGCTAGGAAAGAAAACTTTCTTCTTCTCTTAAACTTTGGTAAGATTTCTGTTGGTTCCTGTTATCAACAAAATTGTTCTTATTTTCTCTTTTGGCTTATTTTTGTTCATCTCCCTTGGGGTTGCATTCGAATGTTCCAAGGGGGTGTTTTACCCCATTTGTCGGGTAAATCAGTGTTTTCAATGCAAGGTGATATGAATTGGTTAACAAAAGTGATATGAACTGGCGCGACCACTTGGCGATATATCGCCAAGCTTTTGATCGCCAAGTATTTGACGCCAATTGGCGATTTTTTTTTTTTTTGATTTAGGTTCAATTTGGCGCTGTTGGCGATATTTTGCGAAAAATCCACTGAATGATGTTAAAATCGATGATATTTAGGAGATAAATCATTGTAAAACATTTTTTTGCGTTGTTTCGTAGCAAACTAGGGATACAAATGTTTGAATTGTTATCTTGCTCACTCCAAGCACTATTTTAGCACTTAAGGCATCTACTAAGAAATTTACACTTAAAATTAAGTAGTGTGGGGTCCATATCAGATCTTTATATCACTTTGAAGGAATTATAGTTGAATAAAACTAAAATAGAGCATTTTTTCTGCTATATCAATTCTTTTACAAATGAACTTTTAATTTTATACCACGGGCAAAGCCGTGCGGGTACCGCTAGTAATATATAAAGCAGTGAGTAACCGCCCCTAAGCAAGGGCTAAAGCAGGAACATGCAATACACCACCAACTCGGCCATTTCGATCCATGGACTGTAGTTTCACGCTTATTGTGCGCTCATCAGCATGGAATACGAAAGTAGCCGAGTTGGAGAGCAAAGAAAGCGGAAAAAAACTGGTAACTAATGTGAAATTAGATGTATGTGTATTTTCGGTGTATTGCATCTTCCTGTCTTAGCCCTTGCTTAAGGGCGGTTACTCACTGCTTTATACCCGAGCTCTGCGTTAAAATTTACGAGTTGTACCGTTCCCATGTGCGGTCACTCGCAGGTATTCTAATTTTACATTAGCTACCAGTTTTTTTCGCTCTCTTTACTCTATAAGAGGATTTTTGCCTCCAATTCGGCTACTTTCGTATTCCATGCTGGTGAGCGCACAATAAGCGCGAAACTGCAGTCCATGGATCGAAATAGCCGAGTTGGCGGTGTATTGCACGTAAAATATAGTTCAGCCTTTCAGCACTAATGATAGTAATTAATAGTACTTTTATATTTGCAAAAAACGTGAATTTTATCTTTTATTCAGAGTTACATACATACATACAAACAAAAAAACCCACATGTGAAACCAGTAAAAGCGTATTAAAAAGGGTAAAAACGATTAAAAAAAGCCAAAAGTAAGTCCAATCGCCAACAGTACAGCAACCCTTCCTTTCAAGCCACAAAATTAAATTTCTCACAATGTGAAGGACCATGAGAGAATCAGGGTGACACCCTCGTTAGTTAAATGGTCTCTTTAGTAGCCCTAACGAGGCTTTCCCATTCTCCAATGGTATTGATTTCTGACCCTGATTTCCTGTGCGATGGCGGGAGCGTCGGTGGAACTCTGCGAAAATCGAATTAAGCTGCTTCACTAAACGTTCGACATTTTTAGAACAGAAATGAGACGCTTTTTTATAAGTGTTTGACAAACGCAAGTTTAATCGCTCTTTGAAGACCGGGATTTCAAAGGAGGTTTCTTTCCTTGATCACGCACTAGATTGGACTAATTTTTTGCGTTGCTGGTTATGACTATGGTGATATAGATTTAAGTTTAACATTGAGTGAACAGACACAAATTGGGGTAATAAAAAGTGAATGCATGTAAGTGGACTTTTTGAAGCAAAATTTAAATCCTAAGTGGACTTTCGTTTAAAAATTTTTTTTTTAACCAATCTGTATAGTAACAACAGCCAGGGCAAAATTGATTATCTCTTGCGCAAAAACAGATGAATTTAAATCACTATCTGTACTATTCTTCCCAAATTTCTAATTTCGGCATTTACAACCCCCCTTTCGCTTCTATGTACTTCAGTTCAAACAGAAATCTCGAGCTAAAAGTTATATCAAAACCAATTGAAAGGGAAATTTATTGATTTATTTATTTACTTTGTATATATTTTTAAAAGGAAGAAATCTCTAGGGAAAATTAAAAAATTAACATCTTTTGGTCTATTAATACGACGAAAGTCTCAATGAAGAATGAGAAAGCTTGAAAAAAAAACGAACTATAGCAATCATTCACTCCATTATGCAGAATTTTTATAATTTGTAAGGATTCCCAAGATTGAGAACTAAAAAAGTTGTAATAGCTGTGTAATTTAATAAAAATGAATGGAAAAAAAGTTTTAATATGCTTTTGAAACTATTATTGTTGATTAACACGGGAAACGTCCACCTGGAATCCAAATATGACCACTGTTTTCCCCATCATGCCCTACTTTTTAGAAATGGCACCTCCGTTTGTTTTCCATTTTGCGAAAGTTTTATAGTCATCATTGTAATTCGGAAGGGAAAGGGGCATTTTAGATAACATCACGTATTACATTATTGAATGGATCTATGTCTTTTCAAATGCCTGAAAGGTAATTTCTTACATATCACATCCTTAACTTGAAGGCAGTGGTTGGAAGTAGCGCGCTACAAGTAGCGAAACTACTGTAGTAGCTACATTTTTTAGTAGTTTGTAGCGTAGCGCACTACTTTTTAAAAAAAGTAGAGTAGTGAGTAATGCGATACTAATAATAGTAGTTTGTAGCGAGTTCTGGAAACTACTTTTAAATTTAAAAAAAAAAACAAATAAAAAAAAATTAAAAAAAAAATCGACTTTGTCTGGTGCAAATCTTGCACGAGTATAGCAGCGGACCACAATGAGAAATTAAAGACATACAAAAAAAAGGGCTGATCTTTAATACATCATTTTGACAAAGCACATTCTACCTGTACGATGTCAATGGTTTATTTGGCCTCTTAATTTAAAAAGAACTTCAAATAATTTTCATGTTCCTAAATATTCCCTGGCAAGAAATTAAAAAAAAATGAAAGTTGAATTCTTTCAATCTTTCAACTTTTGAATCCTTTCTTGTGGCGAATATTCGTAAAAATTTTTAAAAAAAAATACCTAAAAAGGACAAATTTTAGAAAAAAAAAACCTGTACAAAAAGGAAAAATGACAAATAAATTCGAAGACAATTCCCAGTTTTATTCCATATTCAGATGTGTTAATTTATTACTTTATTATGTTAATTTATTATCACTTTTCGAATTTTTCCCGTCAATCATCAAACGGTATATGCTTTTCATTTATTTATTTTTTAAAAGTAGCGAAGTAGCGATTGCAATTCAAAAGTAGTTTGTAGTCGCTACATTTAAAAAAAGTAGTTGTAGTTATAGTTCGCTACAAAAGAAATGCAGTTTTTCCAACCACTGCTTGAAGGCACTTATGTATTGTCCGTGCATACCGCATTTGTATGAGAGATAAATATTGGATTGAGTATAATAACCTAAATTCAATAAAATATACTCAAAAAACATCTCCAAGTAAGGGTCCAGTTCTTACCTTAAGTCTACAATGCAAGATAAATTGCAATAGGACAGAAAACTCAAGATTTTAGAAAATATTTCAAAAGTAGGCAGTATTAGCAAATGAGATCATGTTACAAGCGTAGTAAATTGAACAAATGCGTCACTAATCGTTCTAAGTACATAAAAATCCTCTTAAAGTGCCATTCAAAAGTAGTTGAAGCATCATTACTATTCCCAATGTGAGAATAGCAAAGTTAATCGAAAAAGGATGATTTTGAAAACGAGAAATAGAAACATCGTAGATATAAGTAGAAAGTATTAATCATGAATTTTAACTAATTGGGTGATTTACGATAATTATATACACTCCGCTTCCAGATAAGTATTATAAAGTATTTTTTTTATAAAAAACTAAGGAATTTGGATCAAGCGCGCTTGCATGAGCTAACTTTGAATTTTTCGGCGAATATGTAAATTTTTTCTCGTTTGTCAATTGTGTCAATAGCTCCAAATAGAGTTTGACTGACGTCAAGCGTAGTGGCCACGCCGCATTTTTTCATTTCAAGTAAAATGACGAAACCATTGAAGCAATACTAACTACTTGAGTAAAGGAGGTCTAGTCTCTGCCCAATACGGAAAAATTCTCCGCATTCAAAACCAACCCGTGACGTCATTTTAACGTATGTAGCGAGACCAGCTAGTCTCTGCCCTTTTATTCCGCACGCAAAATACGTATTCTAAAATGTAAACATACGGAAAATTTACGCCGTCTTCTTTCAGGCGGAAAACCATTTTGCGTACTTAAAATCCAAGATGGATGCCGCGTTTGCTGCGTTGGATTAGCAACTAGAAGACGTTGAAAGATTGGAAACGATAGAAAGAAATGGTGTTTAAAGACCAATTCAATGCTTTCGAGCTTTCAGATCGCAGATTTGTTAAACTTTTCAGATTAACAAAAAATTTAGCGATTGATTGACCTCACGGAAGATATTAAAGATAGTTTTCCCGCCGGAAGACTACCAGCTCACTTGCGGGTAAGTACTTTCTTCATTATTTTGCAAACAAAACATCATTTTTAATGCTTTGCGTCCATTTGTAGAGTAGTAGCAAATCTTGTTCGCGCCTTACGAAAACTGCTGTTTATTTTTTTCACACAGATTCCTTTTATTCAACCATATTAAATCAACCAAAAAACGAAAGAAATCTGGACCTGGCCGTTTCGGATTTTCATATAACTTTCGGGAATCCTACCCTTGAACAGTGCTGTATTTACGTATGGTCTTAATGGGCTATAGCCTAGGGCGGCATGATTGGGGGGGGGGGGCGGCACTTTTTTCATGTAAAATGAAGACTTTTTTTTTAGACAGCAATGTGGATCGGCCGCGAGAATTACATCTATCAATTGAATTAAATACTGTTCTTTGTTAGTAACGTTGTGTAGCCGGGCTTTGCACGGTTTAACTGGAAAATACATTTTATGTCAAGTAAATAGTTTTTTTTTTTTTTTACAACTCTGAAATTCAACACCTCAAGGGGGGGGCAGTTTCAAAAGTCCAGGGCGGCCTCGCGTCTATTTTTTTATATTAAAATCTATTATTCATAATTAATCGGTAATTAATTTCTGAAATTCGTTAAAAACATTTTTTTTTCTTGCTGGCAGTGTTGTAAAATATAATCTCAAGTTCTATGAGAGGTACAGAGTTGCATATTAACTCATTTTAATAACAATTATATGCGCTTTAATTTGATATGTAACGACAATATTTCGAGGAAAGATTTTCTCACGAAATAAATAAATAAATGACACTGTCAATTAAAAATTTAGGCCCAAGGCCGACAATACTTTAGAGGCCCCCTTCTGTGCTCTGCCTTTTCAAGTCACAAAAAAAAAAATCTTTTTCGCAGTGGCGATATAAGAGGGCCAGCCCCCCGGCCCCCTTGTATCCCCGCCCTTAATTATCCCCCCCTTGTATCGCCACTGCGATACAAGGAGAGGGGATAATTAAATAATACTCTTTTAATGGACGAAAAGCATTAAAAATGTTTTGTTTGCAAAATAATGAAGAAAGTATTTACCCATCCCCCCCCCCCCAAGCTCAATGGCGCGAATCCCCCCTCCCCCGCCAAAAAAAATTTCACAACCCTCTTGTGCTTTTTATTTTTTTTCCTCTTTTTTATTTCTTTTTTCTAATATTATTTATTTATTTTTTAAATTATAACTATTAGTTTTTCATGTATTAACTTTTTAAAAGTACTAATTATGCGCAGAATATAATCGCTTTTTTTCTCTTCCACACATTCCAAGCACACCCACACACACACGAAAAAAAAATAATTTAAATAAAAAAACTAAATTTATAAATAATTTAAATAAATAAATCAGTTTTAAAAAATCCCCCCCTAAAATTTTGTTGGCACAACTTGCGCCATAATCCTCCTTGTGGGCACCCCTGAGGGGGTTGATTTTTAGGG